>JABFQD010006095.1:0-10104 GCA_022817045.1 Psix sp. ZL-2020
CTAATGGTTAAAAAATCAGGTCAATAATAGTTCAACTTGAAAAAACTAAAATAACCATATCCATATTTAATTACATATTTAGAGTAAATTAATTATTTAATCTAATTATATATATATATTTTTACAAATTAAAATAATTTAACTGAATCTAACTGTTTCATTAAATCAATTATACTTAAATAAAATTAGATCGAAATTGTAATATTATATATAATTCAATGTAATATAATGTAATTTAATATAAATCAATTCTAATCAGATATAATTCTGAAACAGGTTCAAGTGAAATCCAATCAAATTCAAACAAAATTTTCAAATTTAATATAATATTCCTCAAAAAAAAGAGAAAGTAAAACAGATGTTTCACTCCCATACTGTATATACATATGTTTCGCTTTATATATTTTAGGTGCAAGTTATAAAATAAAACATTTTGAACCTAGGGAAGTAGAACGAGGAATTTTACTTCTCAAGCAATTTTTAAACTATGTCTGGAAAATAATTTGTGAGTTAATTTCCCTTGGTTTAAACGCAGTTTTACATTATAATTGAAAAGAAAATGGTGTGTTCTAATATACCCTAGGGTGGAAAATGATATTCTCTGTCACCTTGTGATGTAAACGATTTTTCGTTACAAGTGCAAGTAAAAACTCATATTTAATCCAAAAAAAGGGAGTAAAATGGAGTTTTACTTCTGCGAGGAAGTAAAATACGTATTTTACTCCCTGGATAGTGTATTTACTCCCGAGGGAGTAAAAACATGTTTTACTCCCACTTTTGAGGGAGTGAATCTGTGTTTTACGTGTACGTGTGACGAAAAATATCATGTGCACCATGAGAGCAAAAACCTAATTTTGCTCCCTTGATGCATAATATACTACAATAAAAGTAATAATGTAAAAAATACTATGTTCTAATATACCCTAGGGTGGAAAATAACATTTCCTGTCACCTTGTGATGTAAACGATTTTTCGTTACGAGTGCAAGTAAAAACTCATATTTAATCTAGAAAAAAGGGAGTAAAATGGGGTTTTACTTCCACGAGGGAATAAAATACGTATGTTATTCCCTGGATAGTGTATTTACTCCCGAGGGATAAAAACATGTTTTACTCCCACTTTTGAGGGAGTGAATCTGTGTTTTACGTGTACGTGTGACGAAAAATATCATGTGCACTATGAAAGCAGAAAACTAATTTTGCTCCCTTGATGTACAATCTACGACAATAAAAGTAATAATGCATGATTTGTTTCAGGCTGAATTAAGGGCCAGGGGTGAACAGTGTAAAGTGGGGATTGAATCGCCTCCGTCGACGAAATACCACAAAGACAGCTTGCAGTGTGGAGCGCCTGAACGTGTTTCTTTGAGCCTGATCGTCTTAGCCACTGTGAACCTACTCCTCATTGCCAGATGATCTGCTACGAGCCTCTAGCTAATTATCAAATCCAACTCATACGGAATTGTAGATCTATTTCGCTGTAAAAACGGATATTATTGTTTGCTTTTTGAGTGGCCTTGGGCGCTCAAAGGACTCCTTTAAATTCGGAGGTTTCGTTTTTTGAGACCGCGACTAACTCAACAGTACTAGCCTCAAGTTAAATGAATCAATCGAACAACTCAGATCAAGTCGTTACTATAGTTTAAGTCTATCAGAAAAACAATCCTCCTCTTCGATTGGTCCATTTTCTAAGGCGCTGTGCATAGTGAGAATTTACATTTTCATCTCAAAGATACGTTAATGAATTTGTTGTTGGCTAAAATTGTGATTAGAGCATTTTAATACTCATTTTATTACAGTACATATTTTATACTCATTTTGTTACTCGTGGCATTCACTCGGAATAGATTTTTTAGGAAATTACATAGTTGATTTTTTATACGAAACCAACAACTTTTCATGGCAAATCTTGTTGTTAAAAATTAGCATTATAAATTTATGCACATCATATCGAATAATACTTTATCCATGCATCAAATTACACATTATGCCAAATTTACAAATTTCAGTTTCTTTCATCTAAAGGTCCAAGTAAATGTTTGTATATAACTCCATAAAATGTCTCGTACTAGAGTCACAGGAATGGAAGAAATATTTAATGTATTGACCACATGTGTATTATATGTTTTGTATGCATAGATGGCGTTATATATAAATCTTTACCTAAACATTGTATTACACATTTTCCTCCTCATCAACCATAGTATAATTTTTGAATCCAACCTGATATATAATGCCGTAACATTTTATATCAGGTTCCTTCATTTTTTGTCATCGGACATTTGAATTCGATCCAGTATTTGTGTTTGAAACGGATTTATTTGATGCGTACATTCAATCCTGTGATGTTTAACTTGGTTGTTTATATTAACGCGTGCATAGAAAGGAGGTAAAATACAGAGCGGACCCGGGTGGCTGTAAATAGCATTTTAGTTGACATTTTTGAATTCGCGTCTGTTCTGTATTGACATATAGCGATAACTCTTTTTCCGAAAAAAAAAAAAAAAAATGATTCATTAGTGAGAGAAAAATTCGTCATTGTAAATTTTCCATTCCATTGTGTAATTCAAATTGTATTGTATTCGGGAAAAAAGCTAACACGTAGATGTTCACCCGCGAAATCTCAGTTTGTGATTATTTTATTAGGAAAGTGTTATACGTGCGTTATATGTATTTTATTGAGATGAAATTTGCTTAGGATAAATTAAGATTTCATATAAAGTTTAAGATGCGTTGATGTAATGCCAAAATGAGTTTTGTTTGTTGATGAGAAAGTTGTTATGAATGAAAAATCGTCTTAATTCAATGAAAACTTGGACGACAATGTTATATATAATACGACATATCTTTGAAAGAAGCGATCGATTATTCATTTTGTGAAATGTTTTAGGAAGTCAAAACATTCCTGGTAAATGTGTGCGAGAACATTAATATAGTTATTAAGAATTAGAGACGATAAGAAAATCGATTATATGATACATTCCATTGTGTACAGATGTATTTTAAGAACAAACTTTTGACATCATTAAAAAAATTGCAGTCGTTTCATTTCCAAAAATGTCGTTTCATTTCATTGACCTTCAAAGTATAAACTACAGAATATTTAGAAATTTAAAAACAACAACAACAATGAAAATTAACAAATCAATTTTGTTCCAAAGTTAAAATCAATTTTTTCATTACTTATTTATTTATTTTTTAAATATATATGATTTTTAGAGAAATAAAAAAAATGTTGGCAATGTAAATAAATTGTAAGTTTACAACAATTAATATGAAAATTAGAATAATCAAAACAGTGAATTAAGGAATATAAATATTGTGTTAATATAAAGCTCATTCACTTTAATAAATAGATTTATTTAGTAATGCTTAGAGATATGTTTCGTGACCTTTGACGAGATTATCTATTCGAAATAAAAAAAATATGCTATGCAAGTTCAGAGTTCACATTGTTTCTGTATTCGTCAAAAGAATGAAGCTTCAGTCTAGAGGAATCTGTTACTAGTATAATGTTGCGTGAAATAAGTGTTTTAATTTTCGGTAAGTATAATTATGAAATAAATATAAAATATTCTTAGAAGTTCATATTATAAGATAGAAACATTTGATCAAATTAAACTTATTAAGAAAAACCGGTAATGTAATGATGTTCATTTTATGCAATAGATATTCACAATAATTTGTTTCATTAAAACATTACGTTAGAAAACAATACATTTTGTCATGTGTAATTAATAACAAATATTATAATAATAATGAAACACGTAAAAAACAAACACATTTTATGCGAACATAAATAAATGTATTTAGATCACTCATAATTAGAAACAGTGATATTGTTATATATTAATTCATATTAATATAATAATAATTACAGTTAAGAGTTACAAATGAAAATAAATGTTGGTGAAAATTAATTGCTTAGACCAATTTGTAAGCTATTTTATTATGTATTAGTTTCGTTCTATAACATTAATACTTGAATAGAAACTTATTATTTTATTAAATATAAACAAATTAAAATCGATGTTTTTATTAAAAAATGATTAGACAAAGTTAATAAAACACTTTGCAATTTTTTAATTTATTTTATCTATCAACTTTTTTAACCCCTAAGTGGTTAGTAAGGACCTCTTTGTCTGTTAACAAAAACGCCGCTCTGCTGTCTTTGTTTATCGGTTGAAAAAACCGTAGCGCGTCCATTTTTTAATTAACTATTTAATATTCAATTGTATAAAAAAGTTCAAATGGTAATTTAATTCATTCTTTCTTTACTAAACAATAATCATCTCTATGACCTTCCCGCGCCCTAATATAGCTGACATATCTTAAAAACAAATCAACTCGAAGCTTAATTTTTTGTGACACATCTATCCATTGTTGCCAGAAGCCAGAAAGAAGGACAGAACTGCATCTTATTCTTTCCGCTAACACAGGATCTGTATTTTTATCCTTTTCTATTTAACAACGTTATGTCTACCTAAGATGATTCAAGGTCTTTGAGATTTGTTTTGTTTGATGTTTTTAAATATATTTTATGCAAAATGAATACTTTCATTAATACATAACATAACGTAACTCTCATCATTAAATCAGCCGGCCCATATTTACCGGAAGAGAATCATTATAAGCGCTACTATCTGTCGGAGATAATTCGTTATTGATAACAAATGTTAAACAATGTTGACAATGTTGTATGAAACATTGATTAGGATTATTCAATTATCATAATAATTCATCTTAACCGGTACATCAACATCGATTAAACTAAATATAATATGACCTTGTAAAAATCTTATGTTGAAATTTATATGCCTCTTTGATATTCCCAACAACGTTCTGAAAAATTATTGTCGACAGCACAAATGTTAAAGCTAGTTGATTATTTAAAAAGAAAAGTAATAATAAAATATATTTGTAAAGGCTGAAAAGTTTTCCTCTTTTTTAACTTGTTGCCGAATGTAAACAATGACTTATTTTTTTTTTTTTTTTATGAATATAACTGAATCAGTCAAGCGGGTTCTCTCGAGGCGAAATATTGTAATAATAATAATAATAATAATAATAATAATAATAATCATAATCATAATCATAATAATGAATAAGTATTAGCTAATTAATATCGTATATAGATGGCGTGACCGAGTTATTTATTTTAGTGTATTTTAATGCCTCACAATTTCGGAATTTATTCATCCAAACTTTTGCTATACAGATTTGAAATTTCTTTTCTTACAGAAATGGACATTCCAGGGCAAAATGAATTATAAACATTTAATAATCGATTCAAACGAAATTAATACAATTTAATTTCGTTTAAAAATAAGATGTAAAAATTACTATTACATCCTGATTAAAAAGTGATAAATTGTTGATGCACAAATCATTTATTTTATTTAAAAGTTTTTTACATAAATAATGCTATACAGGAATGTTATGTTTTTAATAATCTCTGATGTAATATAAAATTGTCTCTGATGTTCGAATAAGAAAAATAAGATCGAGTGTAATTTCAGTTTTTTTAAATAAAAATGTGTATGGATAATATTTTTTTATCATCATTAAATTAAATTTCTTTTTCAAATGAAACTGATAATTTCTCTCATAACAGTTTTTTTAAACATATTTTAAAGAAAGATAACACAATAAACATCAAGTACAAAATAAATAAAATTACAGGTTTTCTTTCATTATATTTTTAAATAGTCCGTTAAATACAACATTACATTAAGAACTTCAAAAAAATATAAGATAAAAAAAAATAAAATAATATACAACATTTTTTCCCACGCTTTGTTTTAACCTTTGTTTATCAACAAAAAAACTCAGTCGGATTTCTTTGTTGCGTGGTCGAAATGACCGTGTGCTCTCGGATTATAATTTACCGCGAAGACTTGTAACAATGAATTTGTCAAGATTACAGTTTTCTAATTTATGATCAATTCAACTATAATATTATTATAGTTTTATATTAATTATTTTGCGATAATAAATTAACTGTTTTTTTAATTTTTTTAACTGTTATCGATAGAAAAAAAATATAAAAATATTACTAATTAATAGATTATAGTAACGGAATAATAATGACGATAGATACGTTGATTGTTGAACGCCGCGCGTTCTCGGAACGACGCGAAGCTTCATTCCGAGAATCTGTAAATTGATTCGGCGTTTAAAACAATTATTACTCATACCTTTTACAAATATGAATGTTTTTATTTAAAAATTTACAGCAAACATACTTATAGCCTAAAAAACAACCCAATGCTGAATATAAGTCGTGAAATAATTATTACTTAATTTATAATGATTAGTCACTTTCTCCTGAATTCTTTCTCTGTTTTACCACGAAATTATGTAACAATGAACACATCGCGAATATAATGTTTTTCATTTATTATAAACCAGATTGTAATATTTTATATAAAAGTTTAATTTATTAATGAATTAATTTTTCTTTATATTATATTTAGTAATTATAATTCAATATACATAAAAATGGATAATTATATATTGTATACAGTAGATGATATTCAAACATCAAATAATATTTTTCAATTATAGAAAATAGAAAAACCTGTACTAATACTAGAAAAACCAATATTCCGTCTAAATTTGATTTCAATCATTAAATCAAGAGGGGTTCTAGAAAATTTTCTGGAAGGGGGCCATTCAAATTTTAACCACCTCACCCCCCCCCCCCCTTATAAATAAAAAATTCAAACAAAATAATTTTTTTAGATATACATTTACAGATTAACAATTTAATAAAAGTGTTGAATAATGTGTTTTTAAAACAAATAAAACCAAGGAAGGGGGGGAGGGGCTTCGATCCCCTAGATGTTAATTAATGTTAAATAATGTTACATTAAAATTAAATATCTAATTTCAGTTGGAATATGGATCACACTTGTACAAGAAATACAATCCAAATGGATTCCTGGAAAGCAATATGAGTATAAAGTTGATAGTCGAACTTATGCTACCTTATATGAAAAAAGTGAAGCAAAAACCGGAATATATATTCAAAATGACTTAATCATTCAACCCCTAAGTGAAAAACGATTGCGAGCTCAAATTTTGAATTCGAAATATGTAGACTTAAGAAATGATCTTCTTATGGCAGATGCTCCCAAATACCTACGGCCTGAAAAAAGTTTTGAAATTGATATCAAAAATGGATTAGTTGAAAATTTAATTGTAAGCAGTGATACTCTACCGTGGGAGCTGAATTTTATAAAAAGCATTTTCAGTCAGTTACAAATTGATTCAACAGCAGAAAACGTTGTCAGCGAATATCAAAAACAACCTAACAATATTCAGTCAAATGAAAATACCGTATTCAAGTCTACGGAAAGTTCTGTTTCTGGAAAATGTGAATTTTTATATGATATCAATCTAGCTTCTCAACAGTTCACGTTTGGATTTTTGAACAACTCACAGAAAACAGATGTTAATTCTGACACAGCAACGGTCATTGTAAAAACTAAAAACTATGAAAACTGCGAAAAAACAATTGACTACCATCATGGATTTTCCAGGCCAGACAAGTTCAGAAATAAAGATTCATACAATGAACAACCATTTTCCGTAAGTTATCATGTTCTTTTTATTCCATAGTAATGTTATAATTTTATTTAAATCAACTTTTTATTGAGAATTACTTCGTTTTTAATAGAAACTAATATGGACGTCAAGCTTAACCCAAAATGGCGGCAATAGTCGAAAATTTCAAACTGTGAAACTAGTTTAAATTTCATAACGTTAATAATTCAAAGTTTTGAACCTTGATCTTATGTTTTCATTTTTGAGTGTTAGAGTTTTAAACTTTAAAATTATGATTTAAAACGTCAATTACAAACGGATTTGCAATGGAATGAAACAGTGCCATTTTATGTTTTGAAACTCTGAACATTTTTTTAATTCAATTTTGAGTTTGCTTTTAAATTACGCGTCTTATAATATATCGACATTGTTATTTGGTCAGTTTATATCAAAATCAATGATTTTTTGACTAATCGTGGTTATAACTCCAGCCGCAAGATGGCACATTTTCAAAACATGTAAAAAATCACCTAAAATATATTTTTCATTTTTCCAGCGTTCATCAGTAAGCTACATCACAATTTCAAATAATGATCAGTCTATTCTGTCGTGCACATCTACCAGCAAAATTATTATTAAGCCTACCCAGAAAACAACAGTGGATGGAATGGTTTACAGTCAAATTGGAATTCGTATAGCATCCATTAAAGATACTGAAAATGCATTGCCTCCAGTAATGGGGGTTCAGAAAAAAGAAGATTTATTCTATGTTCTGGAAAATCCGATAAAATCTTCCAAAAAAGAAGATTCGAACGTTTTGTACTCGCCATTTAATAATGTCAATTCATATAGGGAAAATGAGCTTTCAAATATTTCGGAAATAATTTTTAAATTGGCAATGGATATTGGACAGGGCCTTGAAAATAATGAATTTGGATCTACTCATATGTCGGAAAAAATGACTATTTTGACGAAATTAATTCGTACTTTGAATATTGAACAAATTAGTAGTGTAACTGAAAAAGTTCGCTGCCCAGAAAATAGTTGCAAAAATGCATGGATTGCTTTCCAGAAAGCTCTTTTCGTTACTGGTACCAAACCAGCTCTTGTAACGTTCAAACATTGGGTTGAAAAAAATATGCTTAATGAAACTAATGTTTCCCAAGCCTTGGGTAGTTTTTCGAAGAACGTGCTTACTCTTACTGAAGAATATGTTCAAAACTTTTTCGTAAGTATGAATTAGTATCTGTGATAATGCTTTTTTGAATAATTTATATTTTTAAAAATAAAAAATCAGTTAACGTATTTGTTAATTTTTGAAAATTTGTAAGTAAACAAAATTCAAGCAATGAATGTAACAAATACGTTTAATATTTTCACCAAAATTGTTTAAGTTTTGTTTCATAAAAATTTATTTTTGGATATGTTAACAAATATGTTATACTACGATGTGTTCAAACATGTGATTTGTATAATCTATCTTTGTCTTGTGCTTTAAGCTTACCTCTGTTGTTATATCTATAAATGCATCAACTTAAACTAAATTTTTTTTATGTTTATCGAGGATAATTTCATATCAATGAACTACTTTTTGCAACGCCATCTTCAATATGGTTCAGATATATAAGTTTAGTTTTATCTAAAAAAAAAAAATAATAAGAATAATCTTATAAACAATAATGCAATAATTTGTTTATCATTATCATTTTTATTATCATTTTATTTACTACTAAACTCTAAAAATATTTTTTCTCTGTAGGAACATGTAAATCCCAAATATTTAAAAATAACTTAGAACGTAAAAGTGAGCGCACATTTTTATGATCTCTTTGTTTATCAACCAAAAGCTCACTCGGATATCCGTGGTCGGAATGACTGCACTCTGAAGTTAAATTTATTTCAAACAATGAACTTATATACAACAGACGTACAAACAAAATAAATAATTTACGTAACAGTAGCTTTTAAGCAAAAAGCTCATCGTACAAAATTTCCTCTCGTTCAATAGTTTGAAATGACTATTTACATTACTGACATTGCTGACTGCTTTGAATCCACTTTCTGAAAATTGTTTACAAACTGTCTTTTATTCATTAAAGTAATTATTGCTTCAACACATAATAATTAAAAAAGAGAAATCAAAGTACTTAACATAGTTGCTTCAAAACAAATGCAACTTATAATTTTTGCTTTTCAATTGTCATGTAACGAAACATTTGAAATACTTTCACATTATAAACATAATAACATTTTGATTTCAAGGAAATTTCGGTTTTTCTTTGAAGTCTAAAGTATATAATATCAATAAAGACTAATAAAAAAATGTATTATTTATTTATTAGTTTCATGAGAAAATTATTTAATTACATGTACTACTAACAAAAGCAAACAACTTTTATAGTTATACTAGACAGTACCGTATGTTTTCATTTGTCGCCCTGGTTAATTCCCAATAATATAATATTTAAAAATATTTTAATGAGATACTGAATTCTTTTTATTAGTATTTTACTATATAATTTTTTGAAATCGTTATTTTTATTTGAAGTAATATTAT
>JABFQD010006096.1:0-10102 GCA_022817045.1 Psix sp. ZL-2020
ATTTGAAATTATTCAATATTTATGATTTTTCTTTTTCAATTTGATGTATCAATAAATAATGTAACTTCAAAATGCCGATGACTGACCACTGTAATTTAAAATAAATATTGAAATTTGTAACTGCAGAAAAATTAGAATAAATCAACTAGTAATTATAATAATAAATAAATATAAATAAAGTTGGTATACGCACATAAATAAAAAATAAATGGGATAAACAAAAAGTGAATTGAAATAAAGTACATAGTAACTAATGGGACAAGAAATGTTCCTAAATACTTGAATAACACTGTTAAAATATAACAAAATAATCGGCCTAATATACAAATTTAAAAGAAGTTTATATTTATAAATTCTGCAAAAACACTTTAATAGTTAAATGTGCAAACCCGCGGCAAAACGACACATGTCACGTTTAAAAGTATTTCCTGTCACTTTATCGTCAATACTTTTATCGTATAAAGTACAAAATACATTAAAATGGTTTTCAGATAGTTACATAATTTAAGGTTATGCTTAGATATCTAAATCAATAGTTCTCATAGCTAAGTAGTTTTTTGCTTATTAATATTTATGACTAATAATTAACAATGCATATTTAATCATAATGTAACTTCTTAAGTCTATGCAACAAATCATAGTTACATTATCTTGTAATCACTCATGAAAATAATAACATATTATATCTTGTGACAATTGGAAATGATGCGTCTTGTTCAAAGACTCGTTTAAGTTATACTTCTTAATGAAAGCATTAGGCATTTAACGATAAGTAGCTTCTACGAACTTGTATCAAGATGATATTTTTGACCTGAAAATATAGGGACAAAAAGCGTCTTAATTAAAATGCTCTAGTTTTAATGTAAACGTATTGAATATTAACACGATTTTTTCATTACAATTAAATATTTTTTATTTTCGATCATCTTTTAAGTTCATTAAAGTCTAATCAAGTCGCATATTTTTAATCTCGTGATTAATTATAAATTTACTTTGAAGGACAATAAATCATAAACAAATGGGATCCTAACCTGTTGCAAGGGTAGACTTTAAAGTAATTACTTCACACTATCAGTTCTATTACTTAAATGAAAATCGTTCTATTACTTGATAACATAGAAAAAACTAGTTTTATGTTGACAGCTCATAAAGCTAACAACATAACGGCAAAACTGCCAACTGTTTTTTGAAGTTGAGTACAATATTTTTCCATGCGAAAATAGTAAAAGCATTGGTACCCCTGCAGATTATGAACTTCACTATGATTTCATTTTGAATTTCATTTTAAAATAAGGTTGAACAAATAATATTTTGTTTTTAAAGATGCTATTATTTTTAATGTAACAATCGATTTATTTTAATATAAATAACAAAGAATTACAAAATATTGAGGAATTTATAGAGGACGTGATTACACATCCGGTAAAATAAATAGTAATAAACAATCTGCATTAACCTACCGAAATGAATAAAATCAATGTATTTATTAATAACCCACAAATAGAGAATGCAAAAATAAAAGTAAGCTAGTGTATCTGAAAAAGTTGCATAACATAACTTTAGCTCCAAATTATTAAATGAATCACGTGGAGTTTATTTAAACAACACAAATAATTATGTAGCAAAACTATCTCGATCTACCGCATAATAAAAAAGATCTATATTTTATCTGAGAATTGGTTATAATTTCATGAGTATACATCACTGGAACAGCACAAAAGTTGGAACAAATATTATGATTATGAGTGGCGGGACGGAGATTTTTTTGCAGAAAGTTTGAATATGAATTGGATGAGAAAAGGCCAGCTAAACAAAATGTTTTAGCTGTAATGAAATTTCTCTTATCGGTCAACAGGAAAATAATGATGCAAGTTAACTTTTGTTTGAGTTTAGTGTCGACAGAATTTAAAACATTGATCCAATAGAGTTTCACTGCTCCGGAATATTTAATTACATAGATATACAAGCCTTAACAACACGTTTCCTTCTCTGGCGTTTTAATTGGAACTTTTCGCAACAGAAGAATCCCGGGACGATTCATAAATTGGTATACTTTCCCAATTAGTTAATGAGACTTTTCCTCAAAATTCATCAGTACTGTACCCAAGTCTGGAAAGGTAAATCGAAGCACCACTAAGACGCACCGTGAAACCATATTTTTCGCTTCCGAGAAAAGCGTAAAATGTTTATATTGAGGCAAACACCGTCGATATAACAGAAAATGCGACATCTTCTCAGATATAGCAGTGCCCAAAGTTCTTCCATTTGAGTCATGAATTCGCTTCATAAAATGCACTAAGCTTTTTACCAAGCATTTTTCCTTTTGCCTCGTCCCTTTTTTTCGTACCGCGATCCCGCGGTCTGCCTTTTCCGAACTTTTTCACAATCTTGAACCGAAATTGAAATTGCAACTTCATTTGAACTTTTTCCCTTCATCTACGCAACGTCAAAGCAACGCGCGGATTAATAAACGCGAAATCATTTGAACAAATGAAAAGAGAACGCCATTTTGAAGAACTGTATTTAATCATGCAGTGACACGTTTTTTGTTTATTTTGCGTTGGATATCAAACGAATTATTTCACCCGCAGGAAAATCAGATTCCCTTCACAACAAAAATTAAAATTCTTTCAATAGAAAAAGTCATGTTAATTACTCATTAACATTTTTATCCTGAAAAAAATCAGCTTGGCTATGTACAATGCCATTCAAAACTTCTTTCTTTCAATATTGTAACAGCTTTAAATGTTATTAAATACAATTCCGTCCTTTTGATGCATTAATTTTTTAGTTTTAAACAAATCTCTATTTCCGAATTTAGAGTTGCAGAGTTGCAAATCTTTTCACCAGAGGGCACTATTTTAATTTGAAAATATGTTCTTCGTTGAAATAGAGAAAACGCCATCTGGGGTTTAATTTATTAAATTTTTAGCTGAGAATTTAATTGAAATAATGTTTAGAAATTTTTCAACTAAGTTCTCGCCTTTTGGTATGTCGCCAAATTTTATCCGAAGATTTCGCATAGCTCTCTAAATTTGAAACCTAAACTTCTGCGCTTGTCAAAATTATATTTTAGAATTGATTTTTTAATTTTGTAAAAGTATTTTAACTGGTTTAAAGATGATCATAAATCTAATTAAGAAATCTTTCTCTTCATCTTTTAAATCTTTAATCTGCTAGCATTAAAAAATGCTCCATTTTATTTATTATTTTTCACCACATTTTTCATGTAAAAGAAAAAATTTTGTGATATAAATAATATTCTTTAATAAAGTATTTCTCGAAAAGATAATGTCCCAAAACCGCAACATTTCATAAAAGAAAAAATAATATATTCTTTTAAAAAGACATTAAATTATTATATAATAAAGAAAAATACCAATGTTTATAAAAAGAGAAAGAAAATAAAAACCCCTTAAGAAACTTTTTTAAAACGTTTTCTCAAGTTAGAATGTTTATTTCACAGTTCAATAGTTCAAATAACTTAACATCAAAAGGACAAAATACATCACAACATGTAATTTCGACCCTAACAAAAAGTTTTGTATCCTGTAGTTTCTGTTCTCAACATCAAGAACTTATATATCTTCTTTATAAATTGACAATATTCTCTATATCATGCCATTTATTAAACTAATGAAACACATAGCAAAATCATCGAAAAATGAAAATACCATTTTACAAAAATATTCTTTTCAAACACCAAACACAGACTGAATATTGTTGATATCATTTTAAATGTAGAAAATCACTTGTCTTAACTGTATATAGTACTTGTACAAACTCATATCCTCTTCCTGCTCGGACTGATCAACAGTAAGACACTTTCGAGGTATTATTATTTCAAAGTAAACAACATGAATTGTGGAGAAGCAAAAAATGTGTATTTTCTTTTTGAAAGTCGGATAAAAACTACTTTGTCTCATCATATATTCCGACTTCTATACGACTCTAAACGCAAAAATCTGACATGCGTATAAATTTTCATCCTCGACATAAATTCAACAAAGATTCTCGCCTGAAACGAAACAAAATTGTCCCGAGTCTTTGACGCGGTTAATTCAAGCGGAGAGAAAAATGCATCTTATTTTACGAGCGTCTGCGAGTCGTCGAAATCACACGAACCGACGAGAACCGGAAGCTTGTATCGGTCATATTAAAAAAAAAGGGGTCCTCCGGCTAAAGAAACGTAACCGATAGAGCACGAAACTTCAACTCACCCAGTGCTTTACGTGCACGATATTTGTTCCCTCTAAGTATCACGCACCGCAGGTGGCCTCAAAGAATGACAAAAAAATTGACGACGCACATCGTCATATATGGTATAACGTCATATTCAGAACTGAATATCCGATAATGATTTTCATTATTCAAATAGTGAATGATATCAATAGTCTCATCTACTCTATTAAAAGCATTTCGATTTTCCTGAAGCCCTCATTCATTAACTCGCTTCAAGCTTCATGACAAACAAGCTATAAATATTGAGCGCAGCCACTTGAATATTTCGTTGCCAATTTTTGCAACGAAATTCTGTACCTTCACTTCTAAGAAGCTTATTTTATGTTTGTTAAGATTTATTAAAAACAGACAAGATTTTTCCCAATGAGCCGTGGAATTAAAAGGGAAGAGTAATTATTTTTCAAAATCATATTGAGGTTTTTACGAGCATTAATGAAGTTAAGTTTCAGAGGAAATTAAGTTCATTACGCTGTAAATTTGAATTTAAGTGATAAATTGTATATTTTAAACATAAAGTATATAAACAATTTCAGATACCTTTTATTCATCCCCAGGCCGAAAAATATAGTCGTAACTACGTCGGTATAACGTTGGTAAAGTCGTATTGACGTTCTTCTACAATGTATGATCGAAGTTAGATTCGCGATGGCTTGTAACTACTAGCTAAAGTTATATGCGAAAGTTGTTCGAACATCGTTTGCCAACGTTAGCGTTACAACTTACATTGCCACTTATAAAAAAATAATAAAAATATTACATTCAACTACATATCAACACATCCAATTTTTATTATTGAATTATATTATAACCAAAGTATCTTTTTATTTATTATTAAAAAATGTATTTATGAGTCGTTTTTCCGTTATTTACTAAGAAACGTCTAGGAATTGAACCCATGTCTCAGAGTGATAGTCACCGTCTTAGTCCACTTTGATACTGATACAACGTTGTTGGCTAATGTCGTTGTTCGACGTTGTATCAGCATTGACTATATATAGTTTGCCAACGTTGTTGACTAACATAGTATTAATGTAAGATGTACAAAAACCTGACAATCACACAACGTCGTTTATCGATGTTGTTTACTGACATCAATCCAACATTTTTTCGATCGTAAAGTATAGAGTAGGAGTTGGTAAATTCTATAATACAAACTGTAATTTCTCGCAGTAATTTTTTACTATGAAAATCATATTTTTTTATTGTGTACGGAATTTTTTACTGTAAAACAGAAATTTCCAAACATCTTACTTTACAAGTATCTATCATTTCTTTTATAATACATCTTATTTTTACTGTATGATCGTAAGTTTTATAACTTAAATTTTAGTTTCAAAAAGTAAGTAAGTTACTTAAAGTAGGTTACGATATATCATAACTCGACTTTTTAACTATGCACATTGTAATGTTTACGATACTCATTGTAATTTTTGCTATACAAGTGGTAATTTTTACGATGTACATTTTAGTTTTTACGATGTAAATAGTACTGTTTACAATATAAATAGTTATTTTTGTATTGAAAAATTGTCATTTTCACGTTTTCATTATAATTATTCTTATCTTTATTTAGAAAATGTAGAAATTGTATATGACAAGTTTAGATCTTTAAACATGTTCGAACATCATATCAGATGTTTAGATATGACAATACCATAAATTGACATGAATATGCATAATTAAAGTTCCTTATTTCTAGAATTTACATTGTGATGTACAAGAGCCCATTTTCTTAACTACATTATTGATTTTCTGGTTCAATTTTGCACATGATGTAAGTCATCGTGTTCATTATTCAAATCTGTTCGGTTTATAAGTTTAGAACGTAACACTATACATTTGAGGGTCACACAAGAATTAAATTGAATAAACGGTAGTTCCTCATCGCATTAAGTACCAACACAACCGCAGATATTTTCGACCAAAAAAACGACGATAAACTGTAGCTACAAAATATAATCAAATAAAGTTGATCCACTGACTACCGAAAGATCTGTAATAGCTCCATATGTAACAGAACCGTATGATTAATTTTCAATGATATTGAAAACAGAGACATGAAATTTTGTATTTTTCGCATTTAAACTTCAAACTCTGAATTGCGTTTAATCGTACCGCTAATTTCAAAATATGAAAATCCTATCAAATATACTGTAAAATGAAAAAATCTTTATAGAATTACCACTTTTAGATCAAATTTAAAAAATGAAGAAACCGATTCAAAATTGGTAAATGAAATTACTTGTTTGGTACTAAAATTTTTCTCTAGAGATATTTGAAAATGAAATTACATCGAAACTGGATTCATGAAAACTGACTTAATGAAACTTTACTCGAATGTAGGAAAAAATTGAATAAATAATCGAAAAAATTTCAATCAAAAGTAAAAAAGCAATACAAACAAGAATATATAGCCAAATATTAGAAAATATAATAAAACTTTGGAAATTCATAAAACTAACAAAACCGATGAAAATATGTAAATAAAAAGGAATATAATTTTGCAGCAAAAAATTGGCTCGAACTGTATACAAATTCTTTTTCCTCATTATTTTCCTTCTCTCGATTGTTTGTGCTCATGATATGTATGAATTTTAAAATAACTCTTTCATTCTTCACTGAATTAACATTTTCTCAATTATAAGCTGCACAAAGGAACACCGCCAATTAAGTGCTTAACGGTGCATCAATTTGCACTTTTTCGTCGAATGACCTGTAAGTCAACACGCCAAGTCGACTCATTCAGCGACGATGATGGCACAATTTTTAATTCAATTTGCCGCCGCCACCGCACACTTTCGTATTAATTTATTTTTACAAGTCGCGGCTTTTTTCAATGCGGAAATTTGTTCTCCAAACACTCGTGGACGCCGCGCATAAGAAAAAAAGTAGCTATTTAGTATTTACACGCGCTCTTTTACGGCGCCAAAGTAAAAGCGTTGTTAACTTTTTTTATGCCGATTCATTCGGCGCTTTATCATTAACACCCAATTTTTGGAATCACGCGGAAGTGAATCATACACCCACGAATCGAGCCGAAGTGCTCACGCACACATGCTACGAGTATGACAACCATCGCCCTAGGTTTATTTTTTCATAGGGGGATAACTTAAAGTGACTTGTACGTCAAAGGCAAGTTCGTGTCAGGTCAAAACTTATATCGGGTGACGCGAAGCGAAACCACTACGCTGAGTCATCGACAAAATTTACCTGATCAAAAAACTGCATAATTCACTTTTTGGAGTAAAATTAATTAACAGTTAATTTATGCAATTTCTCATTTTTAATTTCCACGTTTGTAGGGTTTAAAAATATATTCATGTTTATATAATTTGTAGCTAATGTTAAAAACCAATATATCGATACTGTAACATATATGCTCCATAAATAGAAATAGTTAAAACCGAGTTTATCATTTTTTATATTGAACCCAAATCAAAAACAAAATTACAATGTAAATATGTAATTGTACATATTTTCTTGTAATTGCTTCAAAGACAATGTAAAATTACGTAATAAAGTGCCACACTTTACAAGTTATAATTAATTTGAGACAAAATTATGAATTTTATGATCGCCATATACACATATGATGTTTATTAAACAATTAAAAAAAATAACTGTTTACATAAAAAATGTAAAGTCACATCTAATATGTGAAAAATCTTTATGAAAATATCGGTGTTACTAAAATAGACAAAGAATTTCAATTACTCTACGTTAATGATTCATAAATAAATATTTTAAATTCTAACTAATAAAATAAATAAAGTTCGAATCATAATTAATTGTCCAATTTTGCTTTTAAAAATTGCATTATAATGCAATTAAATCACACAAATTGAAATTCCAACATTTTGAAACATTTTTTTAATGTTTCAAATGTACATTTTTGGAGTACATTAAAATTGTACTCCATAAATAGTACAACTTTACATATGAATTTTCATATGCAAAAATTTCGATGTCAAAATTTTGTTTAGTATTACGAAAGAGAAAAAAATTGAATAAACTTTTGACAATAATTAAACAGTTTTAAAATAAACATAGTTTAACTTTCATAATGAAATGTGTCACAAACGATCCAATTTCACATACTGTGTAAATTCACAATGTGTTTCTAAAGTTACTCTGAATCGTTAGCACGATTACATTTTTAATGTAAATTTACAGAGATCGACGATGGTTATTTTTTGCTATCGACGGTCGTTGCACTTTTGTTGAAATATTTCTCATTTTTATTAAGATATAAAATTAGTCTAAACTGGTTCCAAATTTATGTTAAGCAAATATCCGAAGTTGATTGTACTCTAATTTTACCACTATCACACAAACAAAGTTGACTTATGTGATATTTATTAGCGACAATCAAATCGTGTAAAGTACAACTACAGTTGTAGAGTAAACTGGACAAAGGAACAAGGAGAAGAGGATGAAGAAGCGTAGCGATTTAAATTCCAAATTCAAATATATTATAATAATATATCTATCTTCGGGTGACATTCAATAACATTGCAAATGAGCAATCACAAGTATACAACTTCTGCGCAAATAACAGCGAGGAATAATTAGTCAAATAGAAATGAGGAAGTTTCGTCAATAACTGTGCGAAAGAGGCACTGTCATTAGTAACTATTGAAGTAATTAAAACTCGGTTTCAATTGTAATACTTGATCAAACTGCTTGTAGTAATTGAACAAATAATTACTAGTAGCTGGCGAACGAAGTACAACAACCATAGTAACTATTCAAGTTTTCGCTAGTCAAACTTGTTGGTGACTGACACTGAATAAACCACTTAGTGCTCGATATTACTTTAAAGTATCGTACGCACTTTCGTGCAATAAATTACGATATTCCATTATCCCATCGACTGCATTAACTTTTCAACTTTCCAATTGCTCTGCATCAACTTCCAACCGAATTACGTTCCGCAAAATTTAACCTGTTCGCCCCAACTGATCCGAATTTTTCTTCCCTCGTTCGACATTTAACGGCGCGCGGGAAAAAAAGGAGAGACTTGATTTGGAAAAATTTGGGTTATCCACTCGAGCCAAATAATTCAGTAAATTGTTTGCGACGTATTTTAAGCGCTTTCAAAATTAACTCTATCGAGATCTCGCGTCCAATAAAACAGAGAGAAAAAGGAAATTAATATGATTTGGGAATTATACCCGCCGGCGTCATATTCTGTTAAAATGTGAAATTTTTGTACATCTGCGACAAATTATTTATCTCTGCCTTGATCACAAGCCCGACATTTCCATAAATGATCATCTATATTTAGTTTTTATTAACCATTCGAATACCTTTTTAAATTTATATTTAATATAACGACTATTAGTTTAAATAAAAAACAACCATTTTAATAATAATCCGTACGTGAAATCGCTCGCAAAAAAATTGCGAACTTTATATAAAAAATATGTTTACTTTTCCTGTTATTCTTCACGGCAAGTTAATTCTTAAGAGTTCGCCAATAAAATATATGAAACTTTTAATTAGCAACTTTGAATACAACCAAAAATTCGTTTTAATCATTCTAACCTAAAAGTGAGGTTAAGTGCGTAAAAATGTAAAAATTGTACTTTCTTGTTGAATTAACTAATTATATGACGTATGATGTTACAAGTTACAACGTATATCAAGCTGTCTGAAGTTTACGTAAACTCTAAGATAATCTACGCGTTTAGATTACTTGACATAAATTATACGAAAGACAAATGAAAGAGAAATAAAAATGCAAATGGGGCAAGAAAGAGGGCTGGTCGTGGAGAATAATTGTAAAAACTGAATTAAGATGTAAATTCACAAATTAAGTCAACTGTCATTGAAAAATGAATTGTTTGTCTTAATAAAA
>JABFQD010006097.1:0-10101 GCA_022817045.1 Psix sp. ZL-2020
AGCGTCGGTGATTGTTTCAGGTGCAAAGTCTGACACGGAACCAACGATAGAGGTACGCGAAGAGCAATATGAGATTCATATCGAGAGGACAACCGGCGGACTTGGCCTTTCAATAGCCGGAGGAATTGGCTCGACCCCTTTCAAAGGAGACGATGAGGGCATATTTATTTCAAAAGTTACCGAAGGTAAAACAAATCAAAGGAAATAACTAGCAGTTGCGTTGCAATCGAATTTAACCAAATGTTAGAGCAGCTTTGGAATCGAAAAGACAAGTACTCGTTTCATCATGTCCTTTCATCGTATTATAACATTTCAAATTGTTATTGTCATTTAATTATACGAACTTGATCTGACCCGTTTTTCGTTTTTGGTATTTGCATAACAAGTGCATGAAAGCTATCTTGCATTTTTGTTGTGTTTGGTTATTTATTTGAGAGATAATGAACAAACAAAAATGTACCGCAGAATGATTCCAATAAGACAACAAATTTAGTCGACAAAACCATTGGGTTATGTCAATTGAACAAACACTTGACATTGTTCAATATTTAGATGGCTAAACCCTAGGTATACAATAGGAAATTATTGACACTTTTGTCTATAAAAATTGCAGGAATTGAAATCTGATAAATATCATAGTAAATGAAGTTAGAAGGTATAATACGTTGGAAATTCGAACATATTTGACATGGATACGTTCATACACTCGAAGGAAGTTTGCATTCAATATTCGTTATCAAATGTCTTTACGTATATACAACAAGTCAACTGCGTGAAGAATTGAACTTTAATTCGATTTATTGACACATCTTTAGGAGGTCCTGCTGATTTGGCTGGTCTGCATGTCGGCGATAAGGTACTTTCAGTAAACGGAATATCTGTAGTCAATGTGGATCATTACGATGCAGTAGAAGTTTTAAAAGCATGCGGACGAGTCTTAGTTCTTGTTATACTTAGAGAAGTTACCAGGATAGTACCTTCATCCGACCAGGTAACCCAGATGCACTCTTAGTTCATTAAACACGATTCATTTATCAAATTGACTTCGAAATAGAATTAATAGTCAAGTTAGTTCAATTTTTTGTTTCAAACATTGAATTATATGATATTAACAAATAATACTTGAATATGATAAATCATGACGAGCATAGAAATACTATATTTCATTCTATTTTCTAGCAAAAAGATTCAGTATGTTCAAGTTTGAGCACAAGCCGAGCTCCAAGCGCAACTTCATATGTATCATCTTCAGCATTATCACATACACTTGAAAATGGCGAAACTATCGAAACGAAAAAGGTACATTTTGAACAACCTGGCAGATGGGACAACAAATTTATTATTAAAGTTGTTTAATACCGTCAAATTATTTTATTTTTAGATGAGAAAAATACCTGAACCATTATCCGTGATGAAAAACGTCGAACCGTTAGTTTCCGTACTTGTGCACACGACACTTATCCGCGATCCAAATGGTCTTGGGTTTAGCATCGCAGGTGGCAAGGGCTCGCCACCGTTTAAAGCTAACAGCGACGTGAGTCTCATAACTATTTGACTTTCTTGTTCTTTTACTTTCTTGCAACAATCCGTAATCCATATTTCTTCTTCCTCAGGCCATATTTATTTCAAAAATAACCGAAGGTGGTGTTGCCCAAAAAGATGGAAAATTAATGGTTGGAGATAAAGTTGTATCAGTAAGTATTAAATTGCATTAAAATATTGGTTAACGAAGAAATCTAATACACGAACATAACTAACATACATTTTTGTAGATAAATGGAGTGGATATGACGGAGGCAAAGCACGAGCAAGCAGTATCGTTGCTGACCGGTCTAGAGCGATTCGTCCGTCTAGTAGTTGAGCGAGAAATGCCACTTTCACAAGCAAACTCAACTCTAACAACTCCCTCAGAGAAATCACCGCGAGTGGTCGGCGCTCCCCGAGCATATACGAGTCTCTACAGTCCTAACAGCTATATGGCAAATCGACCAGCGTACAGTGGCTATCGTCGTTCGACTGATTCAGACACGGCGCTGGCTACGACGTCACCGACGCCGCCGTCTCCACCTCCACCACCTCCGCCTCCGCCGCAGCAACAACAGCAAGTGCATCCTACGATGAAACCTGAGGCAATGAATGGATTACCTCGAGTAAATGGTGTAGGCGAAAATAGTAAGCCAATTCCACAGCCAGCTCCGCGGCATAGCGTCGCTTCGCCAAGCTCAACGTCACCGACCTCTGCGACAACCGATACCTCACCTGACACTAAGACCGCGAGTTCGACTGAAGACATTCAGGTACCAAAACCCATCACCAACGAAGAATTTCAGGCCATGATTCCCGCACATTTCCTTCGACCTCCGAATTCCTCGCCCTCGCCAGACTCCCACCAGGGCCCTACTGTCAAAGTCACGATCAAACAGCCGGAGAACCTACCCTCGGATGTCTCTTTTCCCCCAGCGCCTACTACGATCGGTAAAGTTACTGAGACCATCACAAAAAGCACGCTCACGGAAACAGTTGTTACCAGAGTCACGGATAACTATTTGGTCCAGCCGGTGATCATCGAGGTCAGTTTTGTTCGCTTCTTCCGCGGACTCTTGCTTCTTGCTATCAGCAATAGTAAACTGAAGCTTTCATTTGAATGTACATCATAATTTTTCAATACATTTCTTACACATTCTCTTTTCTTTTCATATAATCAAATGTAGTATCGCTCATAACTGCAATTAATGTAAACGAATTGAAGATTAGTTATGCTATTTTATATTAGATGAAGAGGTTGTTTGGGTATTGATATTTTGTATCAACTATTCACTTTGATTTTATAATCCTGTTTAAATTCATAAAATTAACTAAATGTGTAATGTTTTTAATTATTAATGTTACTCTTGTGTGGCTTATATTAAAATTACTGAAAAATTCAAATAATGCTAAAAACAGGCCATAAACTAAATCATTCCTATAGCTTCAATCGCTGCTGTTCCTGCATCCTGACAAAATTATTATTTTCATCCATACATACAACTGAAGTTATATTAAAAAATGATTTTCTTCTTTTTTCGTCCAGACAAATTCTAATTTAATACTGTTGAGGCTTTATATATGTTATATCATTCAATAGTATTTAATTTACTTATTTCCATGTACATTGAATATTCATTTAATTTAATTAATATAAATTTTTAATCTTATTGCATAACGATTGAAATTAAATTTCATTTATAAATAAAGTAAGCAAATGACATAGAGTTTATTTTTTCCTTTACATTTTACTCATTTATTGGAAATCATTTAAATGTGTTTATATACTAATATATTAATTTCGTGATTTGATAAAATACGCAAAATAAATTTTAATAGGATGTATTTTAAAGGTAAATTTTGTCCCGTTTTTGCATGTGCGGTAATATAATGTTTCTAATGCAACTTAAATTGTGTTAATTAAACTTTTAACAGCACTTAATAGTTTAATGTAATCAATGTTTGTCAAAATCGTGATATCTCTCGAATGTTTGTACTTTGGCATGGAAATAGGTAAGTAAATTCCATTATAATTTAATCTTAGAATAATTGAACTGAAACGTTGTTAGTTCAAATTGACTTGGTCCGCTGTATTAATTGTGACCTGATCATGATTAACTCAAAGATTGTATTGATCAATATTCAAAGGCAATCTTCTTGAATATCGATGATAATTAGCTTACTAAACAGTTTTGAAACGTATTTATTTAAACAGGACTATACATTCAATTTTCATAGTAGTCTCAATTCATTTCGTTTGAAATTTACCTAACACCTGATGAATGCACATGTAGTTTTAGGTTTCAGCATACACAGCCCATCCTTTGTAATAACTAATTATCGCACCTGTAAATATTTCACTGTTAATCCTCAATGTATCCTCACCTGAATTGGCCTTTGTCAAAGAAGCAACAACTAGTTGTTAACTTTCCTATATCACCATGTACAGAATACTTCAATGAATTTCTTATCTCGATTTCTGTCATTTTTATAAATATCAGAAATAATTATATTTCATCTATTTAAATATTAAATCTGTGATATATTATATTATCTACATAATTTGATTAATCTATTTTTTAAATAATTGCAATAGATAAAAAAAATGGTAAAAAGACAATCAAACAGAAATCTTGTTTAAAATAACTATTTATCAAGTATTTCTTTAAAAAATGAGACGGTGCATAGGAAGGCTAACATATACAAATATTGTTTTTAAGATATTTTGCAAATAATATTGATACATCAATATAAGAAAAAATGATGTTATATATGTATTTTTAATTATTATTCTTAATGTGCAGGACGTTGTTCTCATAAAGGAAGGCTCTCTTGGATTCAGTATTATTGGTGGCACAGATCACTCGTGCACGCCATTTGGATCCAAGGAACCTGGCATTTTTATATCTCATGTAAGTTTGTTGTTTATTAAAATGTACATGAAATCGAACTAAAACCGATTGATGTGAAATAAAATGTTTGTATAATTTGCTGAACTCTTAAAAATATTATGGTATTAATCGGTTTATTAGGTTGTACCTGGTGGAATAGCAGCTAAATCAGGTAAACTGCGTATGGGCGATAGAATATTAAAAGTTAATGGTACTGATGTGACTAAGGCAACTCACCAAGAAGCTGTTATGGAATTATTGCGACCTGGAGATTCTATAGTTCTTACCGTGCAACATGATCCCTTACCAGAAAATTATCAGGTAAAGTTGATAAATATATTTACCAAAAGGCAAACTTGCTTTTTTATTAGCTCTGCAAAGAAATCTAACGAACAGAATGTATCAATTACAACTATACATTCTCACTAATATTATTGTGCTTCGAACATGGTGTTATAGCAATGAACGTAATTTTTCTCGATAAAAAATATCACCGAAAAACGTAACGCTTTTTGCTTTGATATTGTACACGACTTGCATGTCTATCAAAATTTCTTCTTTCAAAAAAATTCGATGTTAAAGGCAACTATTACTTTGACCTAGCCTTTGAATTATATCTTACGTTTTTACGTGTTTGCAACACGTTTATCTCCTAATGCAATGTGTATCTAAGAACACTTTTGCTGCCTAATGCAACTACATCAAATGTTTCACAAGCTGGTCGAAATAGAGTACATCCCTGTGACAGTAAGTACTCAACGATTGACCTGATTTAGTTTCTTTTTTTACGTCAATTCGCTTTCTTGACATCAGTCTGTCATCCACTATCACTCACCGCTCTCAGCATTGTACTGTAGCCTACCGCTTTTGCATAGATTTCTATTCGATTTGCACAATATTCAATGCTTTCTATGTTTTATTTTCAGTTACTTTCAGTCAATTAACTTTACATCAATCAACTCTACGAACCCGATGAGTCCATAGACATCAATTCTTTTTATTCCTCATTAATATTTTTGTAGATCAAATAACATTTCCTTTTTCCAATTCAGGTAAAAACTATTTAAACTATTATTCACAAGACGATGTTAAAATTACAGGAACTTGTGATAATGAAAGATTCTGGTGAAAAGTTGGGTATGCACATCAAAGGCGGTTTGAAAGGTCAAAGAGGAAATCCGCTTGATACCACGGATGAAGGAGTCTTTATTTCCAAAATTAATTCTGGTGGGGCTGCGAAGAGAGACGGCAGATTAAAGGCAACAATCATTTTATTCTATCTCCCTTTTAAACGTACTTAAGTATTTTTTCAATTACAATTCGTGTTTGAAATATTTTTAGGTTGGCATGAGATTATTAGAAGTTAATGGAAATTCGCTATTAGGAGCAACTCATCAAGAGGCTGTAAATATTTTACGAAATTCTGGAAATGTCATTAAACTGGTAGTGTGTAAAGGCTATGATAGAAACGAGATTGAACAAGTTATGACTTTGACACGAGGTAGAGAATCAAGCGAATCGAAAACGTCGAAGGAGTACAAAGACGTATCAACGGATGATGCCAAGTCACTCTCGCAAAGTATTTCAAGTCTCGACCGAGATGACGAAGAGGCGGCGACGCTTCGACAAGAACAGGAAATGAAGGCTGAACTTGTTGCTTGGGAGCAAGAAGAACGTGATCGCGCTCTTATTGACCAAAGAGAAAAATCAACGCCTGAAAAGGTATGCTATTATCTTTCTCTCTTAAATCAAAGATTCAATTTTTTCCAATGATGCTTAATTCAATTATCTTTTTTCTCCTTGCATTTAAACGTTATAATACTTTGCTTCATAGTATACATATAATCTTATTATGTACAGAATATAATTTTAGTTTATTTTTTGAACAGTTCTTTTTTACTTGTTGAAAAAATAATTACAATTGTTTAACAAACTCTCTGTTGTGATTAAAGGTAATGGATGTTGTTCGAGCCGCAGAATCTTTAGTACATAAACCAAGTAGTCCGGTGGATGCAATGATACCTCCCAAATCGCCTGGTGGTACTAAAGATTTGAAAACTACTACAATTGTAATGAGCAAACACACATTAGCTCATCAAAATCCAACCGTAAGTTTTTTTTTTCTTTATTTTTAATTAATTTTCATGCACGGTTTGTTAAGTGTAATCATGTTTTATGGGCGATTTGAATCACTTGATAATTTGATAACATACATTTATTTTACTTATTGCATGTGATATAACTATTTTTCAGAAATTAGAGATTAATAGCACTTTCTTATCAAGTAATAAAGTGATAATATTATTTGCACGAAATTCATGGTGGTTGTTAATGATATTTACGATCTTATAGATATAAAATCGTGTCACTTATTATGACTCGTTACTTCTGTGTTTTTATTTATAAACAAACAATTCTAGAATTATGTTATGATTTCCCGTGTTCACGATTTTCATGAATTAACATAACTTGAGAAATATGCACGCTTGCATAATGGTTATTGGGTTCTGACGTAGCTAAAGCAATTTAGAAATGAAGCTATTAATTGAAAAACAATTAATAATTATAAAACCTGTTTATAAAATGAACGACATTATGTAAAATCATGACAAAAATGTCATATACAACTATATAAATAAATTCGGAAGGTGCAGTGAATAATCAGATTACATAAAAAGTGCATTAGATCAAATTGCAATAAATACAAGTTTACTTACTTTAATTTACTCAAATCTAAAACGTTGAGCAAGACTTCATTTGAAAAATTAAAAAATATCGTATGGTTATTTTTGCACCAAGTGAAATGAAAATAAAAATCTATGTTCTAATTTTCGTTTATAGCGAGTAATCGCATGAGTTTTGGTTTTTTGTTTTTAGCTCTCGTTTTATAAATGTGATTTTTCGTTGCAAAAATTGGTAGAATAAAAAGTACCAAGTTTTAAAGGTTACAAAGTGAATTTGATATTTTTCATAGTTTAACTAAAATAATATTAATATTTAAGTTATTTTTGTAATAGAAAAGTTCAAAAAACATGATTGTTTGAAATATCATAATTGAAAACAATATTATATATTAAATTATATATATACTATTGTTATATTATATATGAAAACGTCATTAAACTAACAAAACATATTTTTATTATTTTAATACGATTTGAAACTTTAACATTTTAATCCGTTTTCCGTTAATTTAATTTTTTTAATTTTCGTTTCTGGTAGCCAATTAAAATATCCATTTTATTCCTAATGAAAAATGGTTAAAAATGAGTTCATTTCCAAAGAATAAAGCATTTTAATTATGATAATCGATCTAAAAACGCCGTACCAATTCAAAGATACTGTGTCTGTATCTTCATATTCTTACGTCATATCCCAATATACTTGAAAGATTAATTTCCCGACATTAACATGCTTTCAAAATACACTAGCATAAAAATGAAAAATAAAGTTATGATTAATTCAAAAAATATAATTAAATATTGTGGTTTGATTGTGTCAATAATGTACATTCTTGAAAAAAAAACAGATTCTAATTTAAAATGAATACTTTTTATTATGATTTCGGATAAACATTTTGAAAGGTGTAATTTAGAGTTGCGTATCCTCAGCAAAATATAATGCATAAACATTATCACGTTACTTATTTTTTGTTCGCATTTGACTCGTTAGTCAACCTTTAATGCAAACATTTCACTTTGTCAAAAACGATTATTGCATTGTGTATTGTACATATAATGATTAAATTTTGTCAAAAGTGTGGTCACACTGTGAATTAGTATATAAACGTATTACAATTTATGTCTCGAAGTTTGTGAAAATGACTATTTACAATAGAACTACACTTTATTGGTCGATCATTTTGTATCTCATTGGTCATCGCATGAAATTACTATTTCTATCCTGTTTATTGTTCAAACATTCATAAAGGTGAATAATTTGAAAAGAGTATGAATGAAATGCAACATTGATAAATGATAACATAGCAGAAGATATGAAAAAACAATAAAAAAATGATAATATTAATAAACCTTTGTGATGTTTAAAACATGATTTTGAAATGTTTCATCTCATCATTAAAATTCACTTAATTAGCAGTTCTAGAATAAACGCACTGTTAAACTGGTACACGAGATAAGTGAAAGATTGATTTTCATTTGGCTGACTTAGACAGATGAAAAATGAATGAACGTTTGCAAGGCAAAATTGGCAAGGCGGTGTTTGGAAAGCCAGATAATGAGCCTGTTTGAGAAATTGGCGGATCTCGTGGACCAGAAATACCTTGAGCCGACTCTGTCCATGTTAATTGTCTTTGTATCGCATGGATCATCGTTGTCATGTGGACGCATGCTCTTTGACGGGAGCCACAAAAGAGATGTTTGCAATGTTTACAGACTACGGATGGTGATAATGCTACGTTGGCTGCCCGCTAACAGGAGTGAAAACGCTCTTCTCATTTAGCCTATCTGCGTTTGTATCCACGCAACAGCAACATTTTGTGCCATAATACTATGATTGTAGCTACTAAAAACTGAGTAACTAAAGAAGATATCTGGCTCTCCTACTTTTGGCAACAGACCAATTCAACCAGACGCTTAGATTTGTTCTACATCATTTCTAAAGCCCAAACCATCCGAAGAGCCTTATTTTTACAAGCAAACCAAAGTCGACGTTTCATGTATATTCAGTGTATAACTCGAGCGTTCAAAGTCAAATGTTTTCTCGCAAAAGTTGTGTCGTCATGTAATGCACATCTTGTCTACTTGTATCACTTGTTATGAATACTGCCATTGTTTCTCACCTAGCATGGGTTATCTCGACTTTGTCTTAAGGAAAAACGCGAAAGTCTAAGATCAGTGTGAATTGTAATAAATGTGATATAACGTTCTCTTTCAAAAGCAAAGGATAGGATAAGAAGTAGTGAACAAAATGTGTACATGAATGAATGCACCTACTATACTATTAGACGTCGATTAAGATTCGAGGGTCACTGTGATAGGTAGATTAAACAAAAATACTGCTGAGCTTCTTGTGCAAATACATTATCAGCAAGTACAACATTCTAGAATCAGCGTTCCTATATCTGTCCTCGGCTAAAAGCAAACTTTCCCTTTCTGTGGAGAACAATTGAAGATGGGCGAAATGATGCATTGATCAAAATTTTGTATATTTCGAACCTCCGAGTGCTAACGATCGAGTGCTCGTTTGCACTCGTCTATGTTCCAGTGAAGGATCGCTGCAAATATATGATACTCGCATTTTAACACAAGGGATAATTCATAGATAAAGCAAACAAATAAACTTATATCGTGGAAGAAAGACCAAAAAGAACGATATTTAAGTGGGCGTATATTTTTATGCGTGTATACAATTTTTTAATGGTCGTTACTGACATGTAATTAAAACAAAAATGAAAACAATCACTCGAACACGTTCATTTTCAAACACATTAGCGACGAAACTAGACGAATGATTACGATAACTAAACGGTTTTTATCACACTTTAATGTCACTATGAAATATAAGTGGATCAATCTAAAACTTTCTACGCGTATTAATACAATATTTTCAACTACAAACATTCATCGTTATCTATTAAACGTTGCGACATATTGATAATTTTTATAAAATGATAGACTGATCGAGTGAAATTACGATTTATGATGTTATCAATAGATAATCAACG
>JABFQD010006098.1:0-10100 GCA_022817045.1 Psix sp. ZL-2020
AGATTTTAGATGAATTTTAATTTATGATGTACATTTTTAGATCTGATAAGGAAATAATAAAAATTTCGAAGCGTCATAAACAATAGTTTTTTGAAAAATAAAAAAGTTCCTTCGAAGGCAAAATTATTTAATTATAATACATAAACTATAAGGAACAGAAATGAAATTTAAACATTTCTAAGTATGTATAAGGTCGCTCATATAATATTTTTATAGTAGTCATATTTCTAATATTTCAAAATAATAGTTCAAAAATGTCAATTTTCCAATCTTTTAAACGTTGGGGGATTGAATTGTTTTATACAAGAGTACAATCTTTTAAACTAACCGCCCTTTTGCTCCAGTTTAAGTTTATTATTGGCTTACGGCGCTGCATGTTCAAACTTGACGAAACAATAACATATAAAAAACAAATTCGAATGTGTTGTAGTGTTTAAAATCTCACTGTATCTGTTTATTATATAAGTGTATCTGTTAAAGTAAGTTTACACATACCTAATTATAAGCCGTATATTCTTCCATTTTATTGATTAAGAATAAAAAACACGTTCGTTTATTATTAAAATATACTAGTCCAAATGAAAAAGGAAACACTTATCATAAAAATGACGTGATAATCAATTTTCGCACTCATTGAAAATGTACATCTATAATATAAATAATTTTAATGTAGGCGGTTTAATTGGTCTTATCAAAACTTAAAATGAAGAGAAATTATTCAAGTGGATATCAACAACGGAAGTTAGCTGAGAAAAAGAGACAGAAAGATTAAAGTGATAGAACAAATTGAATTTGTTCTTTCAATCATTTGCATCACTTTCGACCTCGCAGAATGTTCCTGCTAGTGTGGAGAATGTGTTAGAAAAGGGAACAGTGCAAGAAATGCAGGATCGAGAGATTATGTCGATATTAATCCAATAATTGAAAATCCCGCTAATCAAGACAATAAAATCAACGATCCTGGCAGGTGGACTACATTTAATGAGGAGGACATCAACGACTGGATAAATCAAGAACCTCAACATTGTCAAAATCAGTCAGGATCATTTGAAAACTCACGCAAGACATTTCAAGACAAACAAGATTTTGCTCTCAAAATATATTTCAGATTACAAAAGCAAATGGTGGAAAGTATACTCATGAGTGGCTGCTATATTCTCCATCGAATGGATCATTGTATTGTTTCGCGCGTAAACTTTTCTCATCAAACGTGCTGTCGCGATTTGTTACCGGATTTAGTGACTGGCGTAATAAGAGCGTCATTGATTAACATGAGAATTCACAGAATCACAGAGAGGCAATGCTTGCATTTTTGACTCAACGAAAAGGAATTGGACTAAAGTCTCATTTAGATGACAAAATCGAGGAAGAATTCAAATATTGGCATCATGTCTTGATAAGAGTTGTAGCCGTCATTCAAACCTGAGTGGAACGGAGATTACCTCTCCGAGGGTCAACTCAGAAATTTGGATTATCCAATAATGGAAATTATTTAGGACTGCTAGAACTGATCGCTAAATTTAATTCGTTTTTGGTCTCACACATTTCAAATTATGGAAATCTTGGAAAAGGTTATCATACCTGGAAACTCAAAAATTTCCTACATTATAAATTTGATACAGGATTTAACCATTTTTTCCATTTTTTTCAGGTAGTGAGTTTTATCAGGAAGTGTGTCATATTTGTCGAAAACTATATGCGAAGAGCTTACTGAACTAATGAGTAAGCAAGTCCACTCTGCAATTTTGGATGAAATAAGAGTTTCTGGATATTTTAGTTTATCAGTCGATTCAACACCTGATCTGTTTCACGTTGATCAACTGTGCGTTATAATAAGATATGTATCGCCGTCAGATGGATTGCCTGTAAAACGTTTTTTACCATTTTTGGAACTCGAAAATCATGTCGAAAAACAAATTACTACTCAGGTTTTAAATTATTTATGTGAAGATTGTAACATTGATTTTTCTAAATGCAGAGGACAATCGTACGATAATGTGGCAAATATGTCCGGTGGTTATAAAGGGATGCAAAGTGTAATTTTGGGAAAAAAACCCATATGCGGTATATATATCCCATGTGCAGCACATTCATTGAATCTTGTTGGTCGTAGCGCTGTCGATTGTTGTTTGGAGGCTATCAATTTTTTTTCATTAGTGCAAACACTGCACACATTTTTCTCTGCTTCAACTCACAGATGGAGTGTACTTAGGGAACATGTTGGCAATAAAAATCTTTTAAAAAACTTTCAGATACGCCATGAAAAGCACACGCTGTTGGCACGGAAGCAGTACTTGTTTCATATTCCCAAATTCTTGACGTTAGATTCTATCTCCGACGATGATGATCAAAAAGGAGATACTAAGCGAGAGGCAATAAATATAGCTTAAAAAATGCAAAAATTTGAATTCGTTTTCATGCTAACAATGTAGAATGGCATTTTGCATTACATTTATCGCACATCTCAAGCCCTTCAAAATGCAGAAATTAATTTGAAACTTTGCAGTGATTTCTATGAATCGTTGACGAATTACTTGCATGATCTACGCGAAGATTTTGATAAATTTAAAAACGCGTCGAAAGTAATTCTACCTCACGTTGATTATAAAGTAAACGTTACTCGAAGACGTACACGGAGAATACAGGTTAATGATGGTCAAGCGGAAGACGTAGTTTTATGTGCAAGAGACAAATTTCGGGTTTCAACTTTTTATGTGATCATTGACATTCTTCAAGCTCAGATGAAAAGTTGAGGTCAGGTTTATAAAAATCTGTCAGACAAGTTTTCTTTCTTGTTATTTACGGATTTGTTTAACGGTGAGTTATTATCTAACGTTCAAACATACTTTAATTACATACTTTTGAAAATGAACGAAGATGAAAGTATTGATGTCGATTACACTGATTTCTATAAAATAATTATAAATGTGTGTTAATTATAAACTCCAAACAGTTTTTCCGAACTTGGAAATCTGCCTTAGAATGTTTTTAACATTAATGATCACAAACTGTTCTGGAGACCTTTTTAACTATTTTCACAGTTAAAAAGGATAAAAAATCCTCCAAGGACGACGATGCGACAAAATAAATTAAGTTCGTTGGCTTTACTATCAATTAAATCTGATGTTATGAATCGCTTAAACTTTGACGATTCAATAAAAAATTTTGCTCGGCAAAAGTGATCAAAAGAAGATGTTCTAAGCGAGTTATACATTTGCTGTACATACGAATTGTCAACTATGAATGTAAATCAAAAATATTAATGAATGTCTATTTATTGATTACGGAAATACATATTCTAATAATTTGTTTGTTGAGTTATATTGCAGATTGTCATAAATTTGTAAATGAAATTATAAAAAATCTTATTTAAATAGATTTTAAATTAAAAATTAGCGTTTAATATATATGTATTTGAATAAAAAAATTGATCAGTGGGGCCCAAAAATATTTATTGCTTAGAGCCCCGCTAACTGCTAATCCGGCCCTGGTAGTATGGGTGTGACCATATCCCGAACAATTGAAACAACGTCTTACATTTATCTGGTCAAAGATTTTACATGTTTGCCAGCGTAAATATAAGAAGCCAATTTTCAATAGTTGTTGGTGTGTCACACCGGTCATTTCTAAAATCATAATCCATACATTTTTTTTTGTTAGAATCGTTAAAATTAATTCTTTTTATAATTTTTAAATCATTGTCATTGTTTAAAAATACATTTTTTTTATCATTAATAATAATTCGTCATCTTTTTTATCAAATACTTCTATATCAATTCCAACGACCTTTACTCTATTTTTGTTATTTTTAGGTTGATCTATTTCTGCCTTTTCTCCGAATGTTTTTTCAATTATATGTTTTAATTTATTTTTTTCATTATTATAATTATTCTCCTAGTTTATTATAACAGAACCATTTTTATTTTCTGTATATTGTTTATTCCCAAATTTAATTTACCGATTCCCACTTTGTTTTTTATTTCATTCTTTAAGTTAATTTTTTCTTCTTTTTTTTTATTTTTAATGATAACATATTGTTTTTTTGCAACGTCCGAATATTTTATTTTTTTATCATTTTCCATTTCTTTCAATTTCAACTCTTTTATTTCATTTTTTAGATTTAATATTTCATTTTGCAAAATTTCAGATGTTCATCAATCATTTGTTTAATAAATATTTTTAAATTGTTTATATCAAGTGTTGCAGAGCCAGATATCTCTTCCAGCTCTGCATCACTACCGTCACTCATATCATGTTTTCTTTTTTTCACTTTCACACGCTTGCCTTTCACTCTCTCTCTCTTTCACACATATCGTTCATCCAATTATTTCACCGGTCTTATTATTATTTTCATAAACATTTCTAGCCAATTTACGTTCTTCACGATAAAAGCGGTGAAATTTTTCACATTTTGTGTCGTCGACAACAACACGCTTATACTCGCAACACTTTGGAGACATGACTTTGCGAACACACAGTTGAAGTTTGTCTTGCCTTCACCAGATGGCAGCACCTACTGGATATAATGCGTCTGCGCAACGGTGTTGAGCTAAGTCGCAGCAGACACGAGAACCTGAGTGCCTCGCGACAAAAGATGGCGATCTAATACAGTCGAGCAAGATGGCAGCTCCCACAAAAGTGACAGGTGGTGTTTTAGTCTGGAAACGGAAAGAGAGAGAAAGAGATCGTTTATTAAGTCCTGGGAAGAAATCCCGTAAGGGTAGGGTTTACAAAATAATTATAAAATAAACTACGCAAAATAAAATAAAGGAATACGCAGGCGCAGTTCAAGTTATAAGTTAAAAATTAAGAGTTAAAAGTTGAATGTTAAAAACGATAAATACTAAGGTTAACTTCGTTATGCAATAGATATAGATACAGTCTTTTTTTGAAAATGTAAATACTTCTGGCTGACGTTACATAAGACGGTAATAAGTTCCAGAATCGTGGAGCAACAACATAGAACGAAGTATCATATACATTAATGCGTGAGTGCGGTACAATAAACGTTAATTCAGCACGACAAGAAAGTCGAACATCAGTGACAGCGGTCGACAACAGTTTGCTTTTCAAATAAGGTGGCCAGACAACAATAATCAATAGTAGGTAAGACTATGGCAGAAACAAGTTGTGCACGAATAGCAGAGAACAGAGACGAATTAAATAGACGAAAACGGCGCAGACATGAATAGATTCTGGAGGAAATATGCATCATGTTATTCCACCAGCTCAAGTTGCTTTCAAAGACGACTCCAAGTTTTCTTGCCCACGATGAAATCTGTATATGTAGGAGACGAGTACAAAGCTCATGCAGAGACTCAAGATTAATGAAATTTAAATAACGAGAGGTACTGAAAAACATTATCTTGGTCTTATTTGAATTGAGCGTGAGTTGGTTTAAAGTAGCCCAATTTGAGATTGAGGCAATATCAAGTGAAAGACGGTAGAGTGTGTCGGGAATTTCGTCTGGATAACACGACACATATCCTCGAAGATCATCAACGTACATGAGGTGCGACATATAACATATGCACGAAGGCAGGTCATTTACGTACAAAGAAAACAGAAGAGGTCCCAACACAGACCCTTGCAGCACACCTTTCGTGACATTGGACCAGTCAGATAAGGTGTCGTTATGACAGCGAACAGCTTGTTTACGACATGTTTCATGCCCTTCTTCATATCATCAATAAAGATGAGAAGCGTTATTTGAGGTCTATAGCCTTTTCGAAAACCGGATTGATAAAGGTTAACAACACCAGTTTCACAGAGGTAATCAGTTACTTAATTATGTACAAGCCGCTCAGTCCTCTTTGACGAAATCGGAAAGAGAGAAATAGGACAAAAATCTTTCAGCAAACAGGACTTATTTATTTTAGGTATGGGGACCACAATTGACTTTTTCCAACTCGCTAGAAAGTCACCAGATTGTAATGAGCGATTAATCAGGTCAAGTAAATGTGGAACGGATACTGGCAGAGAGTGCATCAAGAGTTGCCATGAGATAAAATCAGCTTCAGAACACCGAGTTTCGAAAGTGGCGAAAGATTTCCCAAAGTCATGCATTGTTATGTAATTGAAGTAAAATCGCGTACGGTCAATTTCATTGAAACTATGGAGATAAAGTGCAGGGGAATAACGTAAGTGACGGGGGTCGTCAATAAAATGTTGAGTACAGAAATTCTTTAGTCTAACGAGGCCTAGATTACGTAAAAATCTTTAATAGTTGGAAGGATTGTTGAGACTTTTGAGTAGAGTAGATATGTAATTTCTTTTGGCCGTGCGAGTCAAAAATCTGACTTTGTTTCTTTGCACACAGAACTGTTACTGTAAAATAATAGTGGGAAATCTCATGAACCTGGCTCTCAAACGATTTTGAAATCCGATTTCTTGTTTGATTTGCAGAGTGATCCAAGGTGAAGGAGGAATTTTAGAAGTGTAACTTTTAATAGGAGCATAGATATCATATGCGCGATTCAAGATAACATTGTACCAGTCAACAAGATCATTACAACAAGACGAGTTGTGGAGCGCTGCATTCCAATCACAGGATGAGATGTAGTTCAAAAAAACGCTGTGATCAAATGATTTTAAATCGCGAAAAGTGAAATCAAATTCAACAGGTATAGAAGCCTTGCATTTATAAGAAAAAGTGATCAATTCATGTTCAGACAGAAAGAGTGTGCCAGATTGGGCGAAGTTGTAAATAAGTTCAAGATTTTCGATAACGATAAAATCCAGCCAAGTATGTGAGTTTGTAGTATGATGAGTTGGGTCACATTGCACCAGACACAAATTACGCTCACAAGCAAAATTTTTCAGTAAAGTAGAGTCAGCGGTAACGACATTCATATCGCAGATGAAATCACCTAAAATAATGAAATGAGAGTACTTACAAAACTGTAAATCAAACGATGGAGCTCGGATTTAGGAGAAAGAACACAAGTAGGCGTTATAGTTTTGTGAATATAAGCTGCGATTCCATCACCTATTCTGTTAGTGCGGTCATTCCGAACAATATAATAGTCATGGAGAGCAACAGAAGAATTCAAGATATTAGCGTTAAGCCAGCTTTCAGTTATGGCAATGACATGTTAGTTTTCATGATTTACAAGTTCACGCAGTTCGTCAATGTGGCAAGTAAGCAATTGGGCGTTGGCCAAGGCAGAGGACATGGAATCATGATCACGAGAACGATCAGTAATTTTTTGTTGTCATGCTGTGCTCGATTTATCATCCCCAGACACATGAAACGGATTACTCGAAGAATTAAGACTTCCACTCAGGTTTGGTTGCGAAGCAGTCCTATTATCATCACCTTGAGAGATCGAAAGGGGCTGACTGGACGACTTGCTCAAAAGTTCTAAATACTTTTGAATATTACTATTCGCAAACTTTTTCAGATACGAGAAACCATTTCTCATCCAACATGCATGGTAACCATTGTCTTAAGCAAGTTTTTTAGCTTCAGCGTAGATGCGTCTTTCATCTCGAGTAGCACGCTCATTAATATAAAAAAGGACATTTGCCAAATCAGATGACATAACATTTAAACGCAGATTGCGGTGATTTCGCTTTACCTTAAGGCCACCAGCAAAGTCGTCATCGAGATGGCGTCGTTAGAACCACGAGCCTTAACAAGTATACGCGTGAAGTTAATATGCCAAGTCTGAAAATCGACATGTATCAGGATGGCAATCTTTCCCAAGATGTCAAGGGGGTTTACAAATAGTGCTAGAGAAAGTCCAACAATCACCAGCTCAATGACTCTATTCGTTGAAAACTCAAAGTCCCGCAACAAACTTTCACGATTTACAATAATCGATAAAGAAGACGCTCGATTGAACTCAAGACATTGCAAGCGTTCGTCCAATGAGCGCATCTCAAAGTCGAGTGCATCAATACGAGCGGCATTTCGATTACACTTCGCAATAATCGAATCTAATTTTGATTTCATATTGCCGATTCTATTTTCAAGGCTAGATAAGACCGCAACCTTTTAATTTATTGACAATAGTAAAGACATAAGGTCAGAGCTCACATCACTAACAATGATATCCGCTAGGGACGAAACGCGCTCCTCAATTCTATGGCGTTTTACGCTACACTGATCAAGTCTGTCTTTGCAACAAATGTTACAGCCAATAATTTTCAACAATTAGCATCAATGCAGTGTATTAAAATTACATTTAGCACGTAGAAATGACGATGTCAGATCAAATGGTCAAATGGAATATGCCAAATAGCAACAAGTTAGAATTTTGAATCTAAAATCAAATACTTATATAAATAATGCGGTGATACATTAGTTTCTAAACTTTTGTTTGTACATAAATAAATAAATCAAATGACGTAGAAAAAGTATTGTACAAAGAAAGTGATTGAATAATATGGGATACTCCATCAAGATATGCTGTTGGTCGCAAAAGGTCATTCCACATACGCGCATAGGGGTTGCGGCATAATGACTATGAAATCGAGTTTCAGATTGACAACTTAGAAAAGTAGTCGGCAAACAAAGAAGTTTTAGAACTCCACTATCATCTACATCGCATCTATATCGCAACAGCAATCTCAAGTGACATGTTGTAAACACGCCTTGGATCCGGCGGAAAGTCTAATTTTCCGACTACGCAAATCAATGGATGCTAGTTCCATTATTTGAACGTATATTTTATAGAACCTGGTTCAACGATCTGACTATTTCATATTAATTTATTGATGAATGCATCCGATTTCTTTTTTATAGTTCAATCTGTATGAAATTACATGGAATTTAATGTATTTTTGTACACATTTAGCTATGATAACGGAATCTGATATATATATCTCTCTCGCGCGCTTAAAATCACTTTAAATACATTTTAGACAATTTGAGATCGTTGATGAGAAAGAAGTACCTCGACTACGAACGCTCTGTTCAAAATTTGTCTCCAAAAAGACCGTCTCCACGTAGTATGGCGCAACGTTCAAGAATTATCAGTGATACTCAGACGAATTTAATAGTTGGAAGGTAATTTGATAGCTCTCTCTCTTCTCTCGTTTAAAATAGATGTTATAATGTTATTTATATTATACATACAATGTATAAACAATTTTTCATTCTTTCGTTTATCGCAGAACGAATGTAGCTGAATTTTTACAGTCCATGCGACGGACACACGTTGGTCTACGTTGATGAATTTTACGTCAAAATAATTTGATGCCCCTGGACAATGGGAACGCAGTTGTATTAAGGGACAAGGCACGTTTGCGAGATAATTCTATTATTCTGATTCAATTCGTTATCAGAAACTTTATGTTGGGATTTTCGTTTTCCTTTTCGAATTGAAACATTGTTTTCATTCAATATGTACATTTTCATTGCACATATGACATTTCAATAATAATAAACAATAAATAATTAAATTAATAACAAATAATATCTTCGTAGACGCTGACCTGGATATTCCCGAACCATCCTGGCAACCTCGTAGTCAAAAGTCTATTCACGTTACCAGAAGAGTGATCATCAACCAACAACCTTTGCAACCCCATTTAAAATGTTCACGTGGAAATTTCATGTGGAATTTCCACATTCCATTTACATGTAAAATTGATTGGATTTGCTTTTAGAATATAAGGGAATTCCACGTGGAATTTCCATGTGGAATTTCCGCCAGATAAAAGGGTCCATTTTGATCAAATTTTCTTATAAAACGAGTGATACTATGTTGATATTCTTGAACTCTGAAAGTCGCTCAGAAAATCTGAACACATATAATTTGATATAAATTATTCTTAAATCTAAATTTTGTAGAATATTTTTATGAAAAATACCTTCTTCCTTTTAAACGCAAGTAAGTATTTTTGTAATAAATAATTTAAAAAAAAGTAACAGAAATTTAATGAAAATGATATAATGGCACAATATGTGTATTCGTCACAATCAATTTATTCACAAAAATAGTTAATCAAAATAATTTTTTTTGCGCAAATAAACTTTTACTTATTTATTTCAACTACTACGTATGGATGTTTTATAAATTATGTGTCAATCACTGTGCTTTCATTAACTAAGATTGTTACAATTTTGAAAAAAGTAATTGTATTGAGACAAG
>JABFQD010006099.1:0-10098 GCA_022817045.1 Psix sp. ZL-2020
CGGCTATCGCGTATATCAATCGCTTTGGTTCAGTGCAGTTTCCTGCACTTTCCGACCTCTCACGTCAAATTTGGTAGTGGTGCGAAGACCGCAACATATTCGTTTTTGCATCGTACATTGCGTCAGTCGAAAACGTCTTGGCAGATATTGAGAGCGGCAATACTGACACGAATACAGGGTGGACATTGTCTGATGAAGCATTCGAAGAGATTTTGTATCGATGGGGCCCATTTAATTTGGACTTGTTTGCGTCGGCTCTAAATGCCAAGTGTCCGATATACGCATCCTGGATTCCAGATCCTGGATCCTGGGTGGTTGACGCGTTTACAATTGATTGGAGTGACCTTCATTTTTATTGTTCCCCCCCTTTTATCCTGATTCCCAGAATCCTTAGGAAAATTATCAAGGATCGAGCGAAGGGGATTGTAGTGGTCCCGTGGTGGTCATCTCAGCCATGGTTTCCGCTTTTGAAACGGTTACTTGTGTCGGATCTAATTATATTTTCTCCATCTAATAAACTTCTTTCTGCCCCGCTTAGACATCATCATCCGGCGTGGAAGACTCTTTCCCTCGCGGCAGGGAGGTTATCCGGCTGTCTTTCCTAGAGCGCAAAGTTGCGGTTATAGCGATAAAAAGAATGCTGGATTCACTCGCACGAGCAAATATTCCACAATACAATCGGCCCTTGCGGTCCTGGTGGAGTTATTGTATACGTAACTGCTGACCTTTTTCGACGACAGCGGAGATATTTTTGGATTTTTTAGCGCTTGAAGAAGAATCCGTAAAAACATATTCTGCGTTGAACATGATTAGATCTGCGGTTTCATTGATCACAAATAGCAAGATTGGCGACGACGCGCTTGTACGACGTTTTTGTAAAGGAGTCAGCTCCCAGAAGCTCTCTAGACCGCGTTATGATTTTATTTGGGACCCTACCCCGCTAATCTTAAAGCTAAAAAGTTTGTTTCCTCATAATAACTTACGGTTAGAATCTTTAACCAAGAAATTAATGGTCTTGCTTGCTTTGGGTTCCGGTCAAAGGTGTCAAACTTTGGCTTCGTTAAAAATATCTCAAATTATTTTAAATGATACGCATATGTTGATCAGAGTTCCAGATAAAATGAAAACGTCAGCGCCGGGTAGGAACCAACCTTAGTTAAGTTTTCCTCGGTTCTCGGCTTGCGGAAGTTTGTGTATTGAGAGCTTAATTGAAACCTATATAGATAAGACAAGCGGTTTACGCAAAGAAGAATGTGATTTGCTATTTGTTTCTTTTAAAAAACCGTATAAGGTAGTTGGCGTACAGACAATAAGTAGATGGATACGGTCGATATTAAAAGTCTGCGATGTAGACGAAAGATTCACGGCGCATAGTACTCGTCACACCGCGACTTCTTGTGCAGCTAGCAAAGGCGTACCCGTCGACGTTATAAAGCGAGCTGCAGGCTGGACGGGAGAATCCAGGGTTTACGCAAATTTTTACAATCGACCTGTCATGAACGTTGATGCTTTTTCAAATGCGGTATTGTTATAACTATTAGTTTGTAAAATTGGTTCTTTTTATTTCTTGAATAAAGGCCATTTCTTAATTATAATATTTTTAAATAAAAAAAATGTATAGAGTTAACCAAAATGGGCTTGTGGCAATTGATTTATTTGAACATCTACATTTAATTAATTTCATCCGGACGAGGCCTTCGTTATAATTGTAAGATCAAACGAACTTACCAAGTGAAGTTCGATCGAGATTATAACGAAGGCCTCGTCCGGATGAAAGGTCCAACCCAATGTATATATGTGTATACAATTTCCCTCCCAAGAACTATTACTTGAACAATTGCCTTGAAAGAGGCTTTGAATAATGACAGTTTTGGCACGGACGAACGTTGACGTGCGAGGCCTTCGTTATAATCTCGATCGAACTTCACTTGGTAAGTTCGTTTGATCTTACAATTATAGCCTCTACTGTTTTCCTTGAAGTGCTTTATCAAATCAGAGAATTTCGATACGTTTAAATTTTTGTTTAAGTTGAGGGTGCTTCGTAGCATCGAGTATCTTCAAAAAGAATATGATGACGATCCAAGGAATCGTGTTGATTCATTAATTTTGTTTCATTTTATTTTATTTTGAATAAATCGTGTCGATTAATATATTTCGGTCTATTTACTGGAATGTAGACCTTGTTACTGTTATTAGCAAAATCCCTTTTCTTTAAAAGTTGTGTTATTGGGGGAAAAGTTAATTCTTCCTCACTCTATGAATAAACTATAAAAACACCGTTAACAATAAATTTTTCTTCTTGTTCTTTAACCATGAGACAGTGTATACAAGTAGACCGGAGAACCACATCGAAATTATCCACGAGAATTAATTTGTATTCGTATAAAATTATTAGCATTTCAAGTCATTTTGATTTTCATTTAAATTTCTATTATGGTGATTCCGATTTATTTTGTCTCGAGCGATTGTCAGCCCTCACGGGTAAGTGGGACACCACAAGCGCACTCATTTTAACATCACTTTTAAATTTTGCGGATCAGTAGCAGTCACGAGTACACTTGCGTATTCGCGAAAACCACCATATCAATTGAACAATTGAACGCCATATGAATTACTTTAGTAGGCCGCAGAGCATGAAAGAGCTCGAGGCGAATTTTCTAATACTTTTCTGTAGCGTATTCAAAATTGGACACCCGTCAGAAATTAAAGTGAAAATTTAGTTTTAATCAAATTTCGATAATAGTCACTATTTTAGTGTATTGGGACTCAAGACTCTGAATTTCATGACTTTAAAATTTAGATCTTCAATTAAAGATTCAATATCGATATTTTTAATTTTAAGTTTGAATACGGATATTAAGGTGTGGTTATAATATTGAATATTTTTAAGTTATGAATATTAGAGTATGGCTTTTGGTTTTCAATATGACAACTTCATTCTAGAGATCTTATAATAAGTTATTTTATTGATATTTATTCATGAATATTATGTAACGAAAGTTGATTCTAAATGATCTTATAGCGGTCATTGTAAGGTCTGGTAACTGAAAGACTATTTATTTTTATTTATATTGTATTATATTGTAAATAATATTTGATTAAGTGTTTCCCATTAGTTATTATAGCAAAAACACTCAAGACTCTCGCTGAGGACTCCGCCCCCTGTTCCCCACCAGGGGTCCGCCCCTAGATTCCATTTACTTACTTCACAACGATTTCTGCTTTCCGACGTATTTCTTTTCAAGTTGTTTTACAACATTCGCGAATGTATTACGCCTCGTTGCCAAAAGTATCGTACGCAACAAGGAAGGATGATTAGACTTCACCTCGCGCAACCCACTCATCAAGAATGACCTACTTCTCTCCCTAGTTGCGTGATGTACTATTTTCCTTATCGGTAGCAATAGTATTAGACATACAATATGTCAAACTATGCGAACATGAATAAAAATAACAGTAATGTAGCATGAAAAAAGTTGAATAGAAACGTTTAAATAAATCGTTCCAGCGCCTCGCTTCAGATTGATATTTTTAATCTATCAGAATCAGCTAAGTGGATCAGTAAGCATATTCTGGCACCTCTGAAATTACTTGATCAATGGTATTTTTGAAAGATATCTTTATTTTTTAATTACATCCAAAATTATTGTCAATTTATCAATAATATATTTAATGAAAGTTTATATAAAATCTATATAATGTTAAATACCACATTGAAATTTCATTTTTATATTTGATCGTAATATGATGAAAAAATCATATACTTCACATAAGATTTATTTGAATTATTACTCATTCATGTAAAATTTGTTTAAGGTTTGATGATATTGCCAATGGAAAAGTTGACAAAGGAGCAATGACTGTGATGAGAGATATTAAAGATCGTCATTCTGTAAATAAAATTCAAGATTTTAATTTTGACGAAGTCCTTTGTCAATATATTAAGTATCCCCAGTTATTAGACATCATCGAAGCTTTTATAGGACCAAACATCATATCTGTCCATTCCATGTTAATAGCTAAACCACCTGATGCAGGATTTGGAACAAGCAGGTAATATTCCATTACGAATCATATCGTTCGGTACTTTAATAAAAACAAATGTGAATGTGTTTTTGTCTGCCTTATTGGATCAGGTATTATGAATTGTTTAAGATGTCATCCAACATACATGATTAACAACTTAAAAAACTGTCAAAAAGTGAGTTTGACAGATAATCATCAGTGTATTTTTTCTTTGGCCATATTGACATTTTAAGCTGACTTAAAAATGCAATTTCTTAGTAACCGGAAAAGAATAGCAAAAGTTCAAAAAATTCAAAGGTGCAAATTAATTCGACGTTGAACAACACGTAAACTTAAGAAAAATATACCTTGAGCTTGAATTGAGTGAAATATTGTACGGTTTGTGGCGAAATTTAGTACACTTAATTATTTCAATTTCAAGGATTTCTATATTTTCTCACACCCATACAACATTTTTCCGTCACAAAATTTGAAACAAAATAAAATAAATATAATTGAAATGAATTAATTAAATCGAGTCGACAGAAAGGGTCCAACCCGACAATTGAACCTAAATAAATCTGCGATAATTTTTGTTTAAATGAATGTATTACTTGTGTATGTTAAGTACCCATAACTACTGAGGGTCAGGGTCATATTTGTATTTGATACTAGCTTTTCGATATTGTTGTTCCGTCATTTTCGTCGTCAAAGTGTTTCTGGAAAACCCTGATAGACAAGACTACCCCTTCCAAGGTCTGAGGACGACGCGCACTGGCGTGGACAAAATGTGGCCTTAGTGTTCCAGCACTTTGCACCGTAGAATGCAACTGGAAGAGATTCCCGATCGACCGAACAAGACACGAAGCTAACAATTGTAAACAAAGCAGCTTCAACACTCAAAATAAAACCGAAAACATCACCAAGGTTTCGAATTTGAAACCTATGAGATGACGATCGGGTTATCGATTGATGAAGCGTGAAAACCAAAATTGGAGTATTTGCGCATACCCCGCTCCGAATTTCCTGTACAGCGGAGGGGGTAACATGAAGAAGAAAACTCAAAATCGAGGCTTGTTCGTCACTCTTTCTGAGGACTTTGTGTTACAAAAATACCACGTTATGCTATTTGGGGTATAGCAGTCAACTTTTCAAGAGAAGTTTTAGAACTTTACACTGGTGAGTGTCAGTGAGCTACAAGTGAGATCTTTAGGGTACCAGTGCCAGCCGTTTTTGGGACTGAATGATCCGGACAAGGAAGCAACTACAACGAAAGTCAACAACTGGGTTTAGAACATTTGTTGCGGAACCGCCATTTTCTGGGAGTTTGTTTGGATAAATTTTTGAAATTGATTGGCTACCTTTTTTATACTGCGACTTACATTGGTTGTGAGTTCTCGAGATTTTTAATTAGTTAATTAGATCAAAAAGGCCTTCATTGAAAAAATTATTCATTAATCCAATTTTTCTGATTGTTAAGAAATTATAAATGACAGTGCAGTGTTGTCGACTTTGTGAAAGTTGTGTGATATGAGTGAAATTTAAAGTGTGTTTTTTCATTATTACATTATGTTTATTCGACCTTCTAGGTACTGATAAATGATGAAATTATATAAAATGTCTTTGCTATATCAGCAAAAAGTGAAATGGAAATTTGTTGATAACCTTATTCAGTTTATTTTTATTCTTGAAGGCGATCTAAAAACACGAATTATTCATTATTGATTAATAGGACGTTTACTTTAAACAATACAACAAATATACACAATACCCTGAAAATAGAAAAAATCTGGACAATATTGTAACATTAAGTCAAACGACAATTGCAAACTCTGCTTGATGATAAAAGTTGGAGATTGCTTACATCAGCAATCACCTAAGATTTTTAAAAGAGACTTCTATTAACGTCTCAGTGCGGAGACACCTAGCCATGTAAACGATGAAAAATTAATATTATTTTAAGAAATTTAATCTAGTTTGTGACGTGCCATTACTCGCCACGTTTCAAATCGCGTCGAACCAAAGGCATATTAAAAGGCCTCTCAGACTCGCACCCGCACCAGAGTGTCAGATCACTAAAGAAGGTTTTAGCGTATATTTTTTTTCGTTTGTCTTCTTTTTTTCAGAGCCATTAACAGATGATAAAATTCTTTTATGTATTTTTATCGATTTCTATTTGTGATTTTTATCAGTATGCTAATTCACTTTTATGCCCATCGTCTTTGTAAGTATGGAAAGCTCTCGAAGGCATGGACGGCGTCTCTCATTTTGGAGCTGCTCTTCATCATCACTACACGGTCGCGGTGACAACATCTTGCGAGACAACTCCCTCTCTCTCTCTCTTTCTCACGCTCGACGGATCTACCATCTATGAAGCATCAGGAGCCGAACTATGTACGAAACCTTGCTCGTTGTTTTTTACCTAAACATAAGGGGTGACCGAGGATCCTCCCGAGACTATTGTTCCTGTTACCCTTGGGACACTATGACTCTGGGACTCCGAAATCAGGGTTCTAACTCGCTATGAACCGGCCCAGGGAGTACTCGTGTCACCAGTGGACTGTTTCTGCCGTAATAACGTTTTTTGGGAGAGAAGGTTCCTTAAACGCCTGATGCGCACAGGAGTTTCGTTGTTTTACTCACGACAACGCTGAATTCTGAATTCTCAATTACGTAGCTGTGTGTCTTATTTTGAAGTCATGGGACTTCTGACTGTTGCCTGACTGTTGCCTGACTGTAATCCTGACTGTTGCCTATGCGATCTAGCAATCTTTTCTTCACCTAGGCCTTATCTGAATTTCAGCGGTGTCAAAGTGGCGAAGGAGCTTTAAGCCTTCAGGCTTAAAGTCTGACTAATGTTACAAGATATACAAAATGATATTTTTAACTTGAGACAACTAAATATTAAAACTATCTTAACAACGAAAAATCGTATCAAGAAATATTTCCAATAAAATTTATTTGTCTCAGAGAGGCCTATTGGATGATACTAATCTTGACCTGTCACCACCCCTTGGTGGTGGGGGTGGAGCAACTTGCAAATTTCAAATGTAAACCTCTCTTTCTATAGCGGATTCGGATTTTCCGCAAAAAATAAGTAGATTTTTTTTATTTTTTGTAAAAGAAATATCATGGTGTTTTGAAGAATCTTATCAATATTGATACAAGTGAGCACTCCCCAACCTTTAATAGAGAGCGGAGGGAGGAGGGTAACTTTTTAATTTCAAATCGAACATATTTCAAATTGCTATAACCTAGTTAGTAACATCAAAAAGTGTATGAAATAGGGCTAAAATAGGATAACTTTTCCAAGACCTTTTTGCTAAAACGTTCCAAAATAAAAAACGAAAATAAATTTTTGATAATTTATATGAGTTCCTTTGCCTCTCACTGTCAGAGTGCTTGTTTTAGGTAAGTCCCCTTGTCTTTCCCCAACAGGTGCCGGATATGAATAATCATTTCAACAAGTGCTCAAAAACTTGGCCTCTCACTTCAATGTATTTATTTATCCGCACTTTGAAAGATTAAAGACAAGTACGAAAGTTTTCGGGCAGAATCTTACAACATGCAGTGGTGATTCGTTCTATCATGTTTTCGCGTGTTGTTGGTTGTTGGCTTTTATTGGCAAGATTTCTATCACTTTCTTCATAAATTAACACTGTGTTAATTTTCTTTGACAAGGTTACAGCTGCCATCGTAACCACTTATGCATTCAATAAAAATGACTGAGAGACGAAGAAACTCGATTCAAAATGGACGACGTGCACCGATTGGAAGTAGACCAAAGACTGGGGTAAGCTAATTCAAGAAATCAAGGACGGTGCGTGGCGAGTGGAAACGGTCTAAATACTGAGAAAAATAATGTGCCCCCAGTCAGAGGGGCACTCTTATTAATATTGTTAAGATTCTTTAAAACAATTTCATGTTTTTTCTCTCCCTGGTGAAATTGCGTATTCTGTACGATTACAGTACCATCTATTGGATACCAAACAAAATATTTCAAGCAGAATCTACGTATTTTTCTGAAATTTCAAATAAAAATAAATTATGACAGAAACCTATAAAATAAAGCGTATGTTTTGGTAGTTGATTTTAACCAATGACTCTTATTGAGTTGCGATTCGTAGATTAATTTACAATGATTTTCATAGAAACGATATGAATTATTGAATTCTAAATAAATAATTAATAATCAATTATTATTTCAGGCATCCACCTCATCAAGATTTATATTATTTTCCATTTCGACCAGCAGACAAAATAGTTGCAGCTTGGACTGCTATGGAAAAATGTAATAAAGAAAATGGTTGTCTTTTTATTTCTCCTGGTTCTCATAAAGCATATGATCTATTACCTCATAAATATCCTAATGACGGGTCCGTTAACAAGTTGTATCATGGAATACAGGTTAGCATCACATACTTTTATTCAAACACGATTAATGATTTTGAATTTAAATATGGGTAATGCACATTTTGAGAGCATATATGCAATTACATTGCACATATGTATTCATTAACTCAAACTTATAAATCACACGATCTTTTAAAATTGATATTGCAGCACATTAATTTTTTAATAAATATTATTAAAGTTTATATAATTGAATTTGATGCGATAAACACGATTCAGTAATTCAATTTCGCATAACAAATTAACTTGACAAAAACTAAAATATTTATAAAGCTATATAAAATGAAAAATAACGCAAAACCCTAAATATTCAAAAATTTCACATTTTTAAAATGCTATAACTTATGTTAACAGTTCATGCTTGACTATTTTCAACGAAAAAAGAATATAGTTTTGGGAAATCATTATTAGGAGTCGATTTAGACATCGTCGTAACATAATTTGGCCATATTATAAAATTCGCTGGCTTAGGAATTCGAACGTGAATTACAGTAGCGCAGCTACATTTATTTAGTTTTCTCACCTGGGTAAGCGTTTCCGGGAAAATATCGAAAAATTATTATCGGCATTCGATTCAAGGGTGTAAACGTAATTTGGTCATACCGAAATATTCGCTATCCGAGGAATACAATTTTAAATTAATTTAGCGCAAGTACGCTTGTTTAATTTTCTCACCTGGATAAAAATTTCCAGCAAGATATTGAAAAATCATCATTGGCATTTCATTTAGGGGTGAAAAATATATTATGTAAACACAATTTGATCATACCAAAATATTCGCTTGTCGAGAAATGCGAACTTCAATTACAATGGCCTAACTGCGCTTTAAGATTTTTTTCACCTGGGTAAGCGCCTCTGAGGAGATATCGAAAAACCATTTCCACCAATTCTATAAAGCTGCTTAGAATCCTCGTGTTCTTTGTTCACCTCTGAACTTTAAATTATGATTAAATTTTATTTCTGTTCCTTATAATTTATGTGTTATAAATAAATAATTTTGCCTTCGAAGGAACTTTTTTATTTTTCAAAAAACTATTGTTTATGACGTTTCGAAATTGTAATTGTCGGCTTATGTAAAGCCGAAATTTTAATGTAAAATAGCCGAAATGCTTTACATTAAAAAACATGAACAACAAGTTATAAATTCCAAACTAGATTTACAACAACTTAATTATATTTACCACAGACTTTTTGATTCAAAATATATGTGACTTTCGCACCGATTTTCAACACAAATTCAAATCAAAACAAAACTAACTAACTTCAATCAGTTTACCATGTGCCAAAAACTATATATAAAAAATAACCATGCGAACCAACATAAAACATGGAAAACATAATTTTTTAAAAATATATAACAAACATATATGTTATAAATATTTTTTATTAAAAAAAATTATGTTTTGTTTGTAAATATATAAAAATAGTTTCTTACATGTAAGTTTAGACATTATACTATATACATTATAACCTCAAATTTATATTATTTATAAACTCAAATTGTAATATTTTTAAATAATTTAATTGTAATATTATTTAAACAAATTTGAATTGTAATATTATTTGAAATTTCATATACAAATTTTAGATGAATTTTAATTTATGATGTACATTTTTAGATCTGATGAGGAAATAATAAAAATTTCGAAACGTCATAAACAATAGTTTTTTGAAAAATAA
>JABFQD010006100.1:0-10098 GCA_022817045.1 Psix sp. ZL-2020
CAAGTTAAATAATAAATTGTTAATACAAATTATTTTAACAAAAGTAGTTGTCGCGACCGAGAATCGAACCCCGAGCGCACGGGTGACAAGCGGCAGCGCTAGCCACAGAGCCACGAGACTTGATGTATGAATTTGATATGAATCATATTAATTGATTAAAAAATTTTTTCATGCAATAAATAAATAATTCTTACCTTGATTAATTATTTCATAAAATAAATCATCGTCAATTGACAGCCATTCATTATTTTTCGCCGTTCTAAAACAATTTAATTAATGTAAATATCAATGTCAATGAAATAAATTATTAAAATATAATAAATTAAATAATTTGATAATTTCAAATAAAATACTTACTCGGTGAAACAACATCATTATTCGTTGCACTAGTTGATGCTGAATTATCCATTTTATATCACAAATAAATGAACTAACACTGAAAAATTAAACACCACAAAACACACGAAACAACTCGTCGGGGATGTCAGCTTTAGACTGATTTGAATATGCCCAAAAATTCGTTGCTAAGACTTAGATTAAATTGTTTACATCTATGTATAATAATAACGTGAAAAATACGAAGAAATCTTACTTCCAAAAGGGTTTAATATTTCACCAAATATATTTCATTGTATATAATAAGTTCGTTAGATGTCAAGTCAAGATTTATTGCCTATTCATAACAAAATGGAAATAATCTTGAATGGTATAAGATGCATTATCCAACATTCATAAGTTCCCTTATATATATATATATATAAATTTATAACATTCGACAAAATTAAAACGTGCTAAATCTAATATTTTTAGTACATTTGAATATTATATATTGATACTAACGACATTTCTTTCATTGAAAGAAATTTATTTTCATGAAAATATAATGATAGGTCAGTTTTTGTTAATTTATTGCTTAAAATCTGCAAAAATGATTATTCTTTTTTAGTCAACATTCAATGATTTGTTTATATTTCGGCCTTTTAAATATTAAATTTCAAAAAATATAAAAAGTACGTTTACAATTGTATTATATTCTGACAAAAATTATATATACTGGACACTCGGGTTACATTTAAATATTGTACACATGTCTAGTAAGCCATATGTCTGAAACGTTTTTGAAACACATATACTATATTTACGGTATTTTACTGACGACAGTGCTTAAAATATGTAGACGAATTTCTTAAAATCATACATTTAAAATCACTGGCAATATTAAAGCAAAAATTGCTTTTCATTATTTGAAACTGTTGCAGTATACATATTGTATACACGTGTTACTGTTAACGAACATGAAGTTGTACCTATGATTATCATCTAATACAGTCCGAAGAAATCAGATTTCTATTAAGATTTCCCGTGGCATATACTGATTGTATAAGTTATTACGCTACACAATGCTGAATATAAGAATAAACGACTAAAGTATTTGTTTTCAAAAAACGTTTGAGCAATGTGGAGAACGCTGTTGTACGTTATATGCGATTGAAAGCGTGCATTTTAATTTCGCAAAACTCACGCGGTATTCATAGAATGTACTGCATAGTAACGTCAAACACTTTGACAAGGCATCGTACTACGAAATTCGGCAGAAAGATTAAACAGCCAACTTTTACAAAGGTCCGCATGCGCGTCTGAGAAAAAAGAGAACTTGCTTGCGCAGGGAAACATCAGCAAGGACTCGGAGAATTTTGGCTCGCGGCTACAACACGAAGACGAAAGAGAAGGAGCAGTATAAAATAAGGCTGGCGGGAAGAAGCGTAGTGGAGCTCAACGTATATTCGTTTAGGGAAGCTCAATTTCAATTTCGAGCCCCCAGGGTGTCGTTGTGAAACGAATATAATTATACGGAATAATTCTGACACGACGACGGTAGTAGTAGTAACGGTGCCACTATGAGCCTCCGGAGATGACTCGAACGGCTACGAGCGCCACTCAAATATTGTCTTGCTTTTAAGACTATCAAGATGTGCAATTGGTCACCTTTTAGATCCCCAATTTGCTTAAGTATGTCAGTACGTTGCCAGATAGATGAGCCGCTGAATCCTAATTTATACTGGCTTGAAGAATTGTAGAGGAAGGAAAAACTACTGCTATTAACAAAAGTTGACAGACTCAATGGCTCGAACAATTGTCGACCGATTTTTCACGATAGTAATGCAGCAATCTGTAGTCGACGCTAGGCCGCGCCAGCACGTTAACGTGAGCTTACGCATGGCGAGTTGGTCGAAAGATAGCGAGTGTTTAATGGTTTGAAATTCCTGCCTCCGCGGAATGTCCTGAATGAAAATTAAGTTGAGTATACTTAGTAGACGGTTTCTGGCTCGAACAAATGATTCACTGAATCAAAAGATAGATAGTCCAATTCTTTATTGTCAGTATTTAATCTTTATTATCCTATATTATCCTAATTATAGCAAAGATTCATACATTAGTACAAAGCAAAAGCTAGGATCTGGAATAAACAAGAACTCTTGTCTTGAAGAAGTGTGTTTCGCTAAGTCACCAATATGTAAGTAATTACAAATGATTACCTTCACATTAAAATTTTCGTCGGATTCTCAATTATTTTATTCCTTCTTATCAATTACTTCGAGGCTCGAGTGGCAAGCCTTATTTCCCTTCAACGATTTCAACGTTGCTCGCTCCCTTTCTCACACCTATTCTTAGTCTCAGCAACGCCGCATCTCTTTTCTCTTCCTGGCTCACCATTATCCAGATATTAGCCATCAGGGACCACGAAATTGCTGCAACTTTAATAATTTATTTTAATGCGATCGTCGACTAACCATGGAGTAACAGTTACAGTCACGCAGATTTATTTTTAATTAAAAGCTATTGTTCATTACTTGGTTCTGGAATGTCAAAGATGATCTTTCGAATTTTCAATCAAATTTAAGAAGATAATATTACAGAAGATATGTTCATGTAGCTTACAACAATAACTCTCATCGTAACTCAACCATTATTCAATAAAAAATCTGCTTTTGCAAATGATGTCTTCAATAAAACACGTCAATTCTCAAACAGCGTAGCTCATTGTTTCCACTGAGTAATTTCATGCTCCGCAAAATTCAAGATAGAACTTTATTGTACAAAGAAAGTTACGACCCTCAATGAACTAACTATATGAAGACATTTTTGCAAGCTTGCTTTTCGAAAATATTTTTCGATCATTTTAAAATTACGGGTCTAGATTTTAAAGACTCGTATTGTTTATGTTCGATGAAAATCTAAATTAAACTAGTCAAATGAATTTCAAATGACTCTAGCTTTTTAACAACACTAATGATTTTTTAAAGGTCGGTTTACAATGGACGAAGCTCCTTTTTAGAGACGGTTCTTGCACTAGTAGGCAGTGTCCATGGTGATATAAACAGGCTCATTTAACTAAATGGTCAGACTGCGACATTATGTAAATTTATATTTGTTGATGCAGGGTACTATCTAGCGTCCTATTCACTTTCTCTTCACTTTTGCGAATGAAACAAAATGCTCGTATTGCAAATGACTCGTGAAACGAAAACGCCACTCAAAACAGTTTGAGTCTATGGACGTGTGAGTGTAGATAATTTAACATACTTATAGCAATTGGACAAGATTGACATAAATTGCTTTAAATAAGACCACCCAGTGGATTAATTTTTAAGCTTGTCTTTGAAAATTATATGTTGACGCATACCTTTCTTTATATAACTTATTATAGCGACTTCTGGCAGTATAGTCCTCGAATGTGTTTTGCGACTAGGCAGTAACAATAACAAAAACTTGAGAAAAGCAAATAATATGTAGACTTAGCAGAAGATCAAGGAGGACAGAAACTTCAAGTTTCGTGTTATAGTAGCCGTAAATACTTCAACGTTGACGCGGACAATATTAAAAGAGCAAGCGGTACATGAAACCATCATCCGAGTGCTTGTACCTCAGACAGTTTCGCTTTCAAGAATTTATGTTGCTTATATTCATGAGAGAAGTACGTCTAACTGTAATAGGCACTTTGCATCAGGAACTCACAAGTCTTCGAAAAACACTAACTACCAATATCAATGTTCATAACAAAGTTAACTCAACTTTAATTTTGTAAACAGTTAGTAAGTTAAAAAATAATAAAGTAAGTAACGAATCAAGATTTTACAAAACTTGAAACTATGTGTTTTAAGCTGAGTCAGTCAAAAAAAACGAGAAAGAATTATATATTTTACCGGATACATATATAGCAATCACAAATTATATTATCACAAAATGAATTGTATCGCTGAAATGGATATAAATAATTATTTTGCACATAATCTATAGATTTTTATAAAATATTATAAAATATGTATATTTGTATAATATTTTTCATTAATATGATGAAACTGGTGATTACATTCTCCTTAAAATATTTGCTATACTATAAATAAAACTGTATTATACCATAAATTTTAACTAAAAGATATGAAATGATGAAAACAGTTAAATGTTTCAGTATCTATGCGCTATTATATTCAGTAAGAAATAACGGAATATGTCAGATGAACAAAAGCAAAGAACAGATTTTAAATAATGATTATAACATAATTCAAAAAATTTGAATAAAATGAAAAAATAATCAATAATAAAACTAATAACGTGAATAATAGCGGTCAACTAATGATTTTACTTAATTGCAACAATAAATAAATAAAAAATCAGCAATTAATGCATAAAACAAAGATTTCGAATCTTGTGCAAAAGTAGTCGAAAGTTAAAATAGCAATGATGATTTGCCATGGTCTCTTTCCGCAACCCAAAAGGTTTGAACACGTACGGGACGAGCTCTGGCATAAATATTAATTGTCTAAAATTACATGTAAATACAAGTGAATGAAGAGGCAAGAACGGACGACTGAGAGAGGAGATCCCGCGACAACACGTGCATCCCAAATGGACCATTATTCCATCGGAGATACGAACTGTTGAGTAAGTCGGCTGAAGAGAAGAGACAGCCACTGTATTTCTAATGTTGCCGTGAATATATAATGAACAAATAGACAGACAGACTAGCGACATGGAAACAGTCTTTTATTTGTTTATATCAAAATGATAAATTCCTACTGTCAAACATAGGAACATTTGAAATTTTTGTAAAGTAATATATTCTTCAGTTCTCCGTTGCAAAGCAAAGATATTTGAGTAAAAACACATATATTATATATTTATTTACACGTTTTTATACAAATAAATTAGTTTATGCAAAGTTAAAAATTAAGGATTTTACGGTTATTATAATATAAAGATAATTAAATATATGAAATATGCCTTTTTTCAGTTATTATGGAATTATATTTCTTCATGGTAGTAAAAATCAATAAAGGAATTTAATTAACAGATTACGAAAAAATATGTTCGAGCAATATTGAATTACGAATTTTAATGCTTACATCATCTTCAGAGTATACTCAATTTTTAATGAACAGATCCTTGACAAATAGTAATTGAAATGAGAAATAAGTAATTGATCGTGATTACAGTGTTTCCTGTAGCGTTCTAAAAGCTACTTTTCCCCCGTTGATATGTCACTTATTCACGGGAACACGAAAATCCCTTCGCCATAAATTGTGGCGAAACGATCCGTGTCCCATTCGTTATTCGATTCGCTTTAGATTTCCTGTAATTAAGTATCAATTCTCTTAGATGATGCATTTCAAGGTACAGATTCTATAGAAAGAAAATCCTTTCAAGTTTTCCACAAATTCATTAAGCTGATACATATTTTATAAATACTCATATCACGAACATTCAATTATGTTTTTGAAACCAGTAATGGTAATCATATTTTGATCAGTGCATAATTTGTGATTTCCACGAAACAATATATATAGTTTTCGTAAAAAAAGGAATGATAACAAACGTTTCATAAAATATATAGTGAAGGAGCATTATTGTTTGTTGATAATATTTATGAAGTGCTGTTCGGTAATGAAATAAGAATTTTTTGGTCAGGATAAGATGACAAGTAGCGATATAAAAGGCGACGGTAACTGGAAAGCAAGGTACAGGATCTGTTCTCAAGGAAGAACCGACATTTAAATATTCGTCTCATTCCTTATTCAGAGTATATTTCATTCGTCCGTTTCTTCGTTTCCGGCCATACACGTACTCCTTTCGCTCCCTCGGGTGGGTTAGACTTCCAGTCTACGCCGCTCTGAACATGGATTTTCCGCGAAGAAGGATTGTTGAAGAAGGCAAAGCCAACAAATCCAGCCTCTTACTGGATGGCCCTGAAAAATCCAAATGATTTGTGCGACTTATCTGCATTTTAATTACCAAGAATAATATCTTGAATAAGCGACCTTCTCCAATAAGGGGCTGCACGATTCTATTTTGCATAATGAACATTTTGAAAAAAATATCAAACTTTCGCTAATGTAGTTATACCTCGTTAGTCAAGTTAAGAAAAGATAAACTGCTTAATATTAATACGAATATAGAGAAACTGTACTCATAAAAAAATTTTCTATTAGAAAAACGATATTTTGTTGGAAAATACGAAACTGAATTTTAGCTTCAAAGGTTTGATATGCGTCTTATATCAACATCCAAGAGAGAACGTAATCCCAGGAGCGGGATGGTTTAGAAGTGAAATACGTAATGGGATAGAGAGAGATAGAAATATGTCCTACGAAGTGGTTATCTATTAAGACTAGTAATATAGCGTACGAACTGAGACTTGTACCACCGCCTTCGTCGTCCCGGAACTTTGCGTGAAAAGCGTTTTGAGTACATCCTGCCGAGTTCTCTTCACTCCGCTGTTCGTATTAACGCTCACAGTCGCACCTTTAACGTCGCTTTACTGTCACACCTTGCAACCAAGTTTCTTACTATTAAAGTCATCACATTTCCTTTCAAAAACTTTTGTAAATGACTATTTTCTCTGATATTTTAAAATTTGAAACTATAAAAAATTAACACATCCAAATTTAAGAGAAACAGAAAAATCACAATGTATATAAATTTAGCATACATCATAAGATGAAACTGTGGATTAAAAATTATTTTTGTTTTTAAAATAAGATGAGATGATTTCTTATCGTATTTTAATGTTTTAGTATTTTATGAAACTTTCCATGTTATAAGAATTACGAATAACAAAAACAACTTCAGGTAATTAAATTGAAAGTATTATAATTTCAGATAAAATTTTAATTTGCTAGTTTCTAGAAAAAGTTTGAGTAAACCTTGGTATTACAATAAATAATGTTACCTTAGTAGAGGCGAAGCTGCTGTATACAAAAACGTTTTATATGATTATCTTTCATGAAAGTGTTACTAAAGTCTCGTGATGATTTTGAGGATACAAGTTCTAAGTAAACATAGTCTATCCCAACCATTACCTGCTTTAACTTTGCCTCAACTAGTTCCAAACATGTGTCTATTATATAGTCCAGGGCCTAAGCGATGTAGTAACTCTGGAACTTTTCGAAATACATAACAATTGTTATATAACCTCAAGAACTAAAGCATTAAAATCCGACTTTCTAATATCTAATTTCAGTGTATAATGTTAGTTTCTATCCTACTCAAAATGTTTCATTAACAGTGCTTTTTCAACATTATACATTCAATTATAAACATATCTTAATTAAACAATAATACCTGAAAATAAATCACAAATTTCAATCACCCTTCTGATTTTTTAGTGTTTTATTATGCAAATGTCAATACAAAACAGTATTTGTGAACCGTCATAGGCAGCAGTGCAGAAGGTTGACATATATGTAACTCGCATTCTCTTACGCTTAGTGAGTTCTACATTTCCTAATCGATATGAAGCAATCTCGCAAGGTCGCAAACTGGAATTAAAAACAAACACTCTTCCGCCGCAAGCTATCCTTCGCCCTTTGTATTATCCCGCGCCCTTTATTCCGACATTTCCCCTCCAACCCCACGCCATACCCACCCTTTTGTACGCTCATTTGCATGAACGATGCGAAGGCAAGAAGCCTGGCGCATTGCACAATTATTCAGAGAAAAAAAGATAATCCATGTTCCTAAAAATTTGTCATAAAAAATATATTTTTTACACTCCTAAGCGGATATATAGTATAAATTTACTAAGGAAATATATATTTATAGATAACGTTTGCCCAGGAATTTCAGAGTTTGCTTGTTAGCAATGCAACATAAATTGACCGTATCATTTTATAATTGAAAGGCACATCACTTATCAATTATTAATCAACACCTGGAGCCACGATATATATAGCATTCAACGATGTCAGAATGGAATATGTAATCCATTAGTTTCAAGAATTAAAAGAAAAGTAATTAGTCTTTCGGTGTGATAGACGATGAAGAACAGCCTGGAAACATCCTGCCAAGAGAGATCTTGGAGCAAGACAGGACGTAATATCGTTCCTCGTTTCCGACGAACTTTCGATTCTATTTCGACCTGCTCCTTTAAACTTTACTTCTCAGCATCGCGCTCGCTCAGAAATTTCGAAACGCAATTTGCAGATAACGATGTCTATTGTCGGTTTTTAGCGGCGCGTTTCTCGTTCAAGACAATTCGAATATAATTTATTTAGAATGTATTTGCGACAGCAAAAATGCATTAATTACATTAATTATGTTCTTCCTTTTTAAGTCAAGGAAAGAAAATGATTAATCGCAAAACGAATTTTTTAGTATAATCAAATGAAAATCAATGTTGAAAATATATAACAATGAAATTTACCTCATAAAACCATTTATGGCTAAGCATTAAATAATAACTTAGCAAAAAATGAAATTTTTACAATGCTTCTATCGAATTTAATGACAATTCTGATAAAATTAAACTCAATATTGTAGTCGCTCAAGCGTAAAATATCATTGCTCAAAGGACACGAGATTCTTCTTCAAAAAAGCTGCGTAAAATGACATAAAATATTGTCGTCCATGTGAACAAAAGAAAATGCAACATAAACAGAGAAAGTCAAAAAAAGTGGAGACAAGAAAGAGCGATGACAGGCACGAGGGTTTCTCTTTATATTCTTTAGTAAAGAGGCAGGGCCTGTCCAAATGAAGTGTTGAAGAGCTCTGCCAACACGAATTGTGCGCGAGAAAGTAAAACGTGCCTTTGAATCGGAAAGTACAAAGACTTTGCCATTGGGCTAATTTGTCTGAATGAACGAGCGGTGGACTATAGGAGAGGGTAAAAGTAAGCGACATAGCAGGGATGCCAAATCTATCTGTTCTATCTTCAATCGATTCACCCACCTGCGGCGCCCACACAGGCCTAATTCTAGATAAACACCCCTTCATTACTTTCTCTCTCTCATTTATTTCTCTATAAATGTCTCTTTTCTCTTCTGCAGCATCTTTTTTATCCTAAAACTTTGAGACATGATCAATATTACTATGAGCAGTAATTATAAAGATAAAAGTTTCAAATGGTGAAAAGCTATTTTAAATTAACACTATATTAATATTAATTATCTTAGTTTTCTTTCTTGTATACGAATACAAATTTGATTATTTTTCAATGCACTGAGTAACTTCCGTATAATTTGTCATTTTATGGATGTCTATACTGTATCTATGAATAGAAATGTTTGAAATCGTAGGGGTTCGATGACGATAGCCATTTCATCTACCTCTTCTATTACTTCGTTTGTCATAAACAATTGAATCTGTATTGGCAATTCACACATTGAATACAATACTATTTTCAAACACACGGGAGCTCAAATGCATACTGCTAAACGTACAATTGTGTCGCATGTAAAATGTTGTCACACTAATTTAACAGAAATTGTCTAGCAATTATGATAATCTCGTCACTCATTAAAATCAGAAACTAGTTTGAGAATTTATTCTGCATTAGTGCTAATATAATAATCATAACATTGTTACTTATGAATGATGTGTACTACTTATTAAATCATTAATTTATAAATATTGATGTATGAAGAACGAAATTTTTTGATAAATTGTTAAACGTTTATAAGTATGACGAAAAATGAAGATACAAAAGTAAGTTTTTTATCATCGTACAAATAATATTATCTGATTTTTATGATAGAATTTACATATTTAAGAAAATAGATCAAATTATAATTATATTCATTCTTGTAATACTATATATATATA
>JABFQD010006101.1:0-10098 GCA_022817045.1 Psix sp. ZL-2020
ATAATAAAAATAGAAATTTTTCATTTTCAAATCGTTGTAAAAAAATCATTTAGAATTTTATTAAAGTAAATAGACAATTTTTTTCATAATCCCGTTTTTCATTTCTAATTAATAAAAGTATTAGTTAAGAATATCAAGAACAAATACATATTAGTTTAATATTGTAGTTATATGTATACTGAAAATAATATGTATAGTAATGTTGTAAAGGCTACACACTGTATTAAATGCTGGTTATATTTGCAAATGAATAACGTAGTAAATTTGATTACAAACGAACACAAATTGAACTAGATTATTAAAGTCACATTCTTTAGTTTAATCAATAATAATTTATATCCATAAATAAAATACCTTTTATATTTAAACTAACAAAACTAACAAAATAATATCACTTTCTACTCAGCTCAGTAAATAAAACTTACTTATGCTGTATTGTTACCCTACCTCTGTTAGTAATGATATCTCTCATATGATAAACAAAGACATTGAGTATAATTTTAAAAATAATATATGGCTAATATTTTACCGTAAATTTAAAAAATATATATTAAAGAACATTTTTATACAAAAGGAATCAACTGCCAATCATAAAAATACGAAATATAATAATTCCAGAAAATCAGTAATTCTAGTTATGTTTCTTGGCGGTTTAATTCAAATGTGATAAGAAAATTATCAATTTTCGGGGATCAATATTTAAGAATAAAATGAAATCATATTCATCAAACTGTTATAATTTTTGATGATTGGATTTTAAAAGATAATGGGGATCATATGTTGATAAAGAGATTAAATCGAATCTATGTTGAATATATTTTATCCACGACAGTGTTTTTAAAATAATGTCGTGTTGTATTAAATTCATAAAACACGATTCCCCGCAACTTATTATTTGTCAGCAACTTTTCAAAAATTGCATTTCAGAAACTGTAAAGAATTTGTTTTTTAAGAAATATTCAAAAGTGTCAATTACAAATTTATGATTGGTTCATATATTTTATTATTTTCTCTTTTTCTTAACTATTCTCTTGATTTAATTTCTAAATGCTTATCAGTATGATTATGTTAATATCGTATATGCAAACTTTAAATTTTTAGAAAGCTTAAGTCTTTTTTAAGTTATTTGTCAATCATTTCTATAGTTATTTTTCCCACTAATGAAAGTTTCTAAACTTTACAGTATGATTGGTTTTCTTAGGATAACATCATCTGAAAACTTTATAAGATTAAAATATTCAATGTTTTGTAAAGCCACTGAAAAATTGTGATAATCCTTTTATCTTGGTATTGTATTATATAATAATTTAAAAAAACTTACATCAGACGCTTTATAACTAACACATCTGTAAAAAATTGTCACCTCGTTAAACATATTTCCTAATTCCTCTGATCGTTAGGATTCGAGATGATTTTCATATATCTTTGTATTAGTATTTAAATTTATATTTTTACGTCGAAGTTGTTAGACATAAGAATAAATGTAAAACTTTTAATTTAATATCGCGATTGTTATTTTCTTAGCTTGTTATGGAAGCAGTTATTGTTGCGTGAGATAAAAAATATCAGTCGAAATTTGATTCTGAGAGCATTTGTATTGAGAGTCAAAATAAACCCTTGTTAGTTTTTTCTTTTTTTTGTATTATTCGTGTGTTTACGAATTATGAAACTTAATATCTATAATTATATAACTATATATCTTAATGCTGATTAATTTTTCATCAGTAAAAACTAGAGCAACAACTAAAAAATTGACATCCGGAACCGGCCAAATTCATCTCGGTTAAGTCAGCAAAGAGGAGCGACTACGTCGTATGTGAAAAAAGAAATGAGGTAGAAGAACAACCAATTTAACTGATATGCAAGTTTTAGCGAATGAACTAAGAAAGTCATGAGGCGTTACTTAAAGAATGACGTATTAGAGAAAACTTGGTGTCTGAGTTAAAGGCCCTTTGAATAAACGCTATGCACTTAAGTCCTCTATATGAATTACCAACGCAGACTCACATATTCTAAATAAATTATATAATAAATAAATTAATTCACATTCTTTAATTCAAATTCCTCGTCATAGTGTATCCATGTCTCATAAGGATGTAGAGCAACCCTTTATAACCAATCTACGACAGAACATTAGTGCCAGTGTTGCCAGACTCTCGACTAAAGGGAATCGTATCGAGCTATCGAAAAATATCGTACGATTATCGTACAGTGGGAAAACAATATCGTACGTTTATTGTACTAATATTAAAAAAATTGTACAGAATTATCGCATGAATAACATTTTTATTATTTGTAGTTTGCTTTTCGTTTTTTAACATTTCTAATACAAATAAAATAAAATAGTTTTACAATTTTTAGAATACTATATCATCGATCAACTGTTTTAAATTATTAAATTAAATCAAGCGACTTTCTAGCGATTATGACAATATATATATATATTTCTTGAATAACAATGTTAAAACTTTTTTAAGAATAATAAAACTTAGATTAGTCTTTTATGTCTCAAATTGATAATCGTCTTCTTCATCGATTTACTAGCTTCCGTTTACATTTTTTTTTTTGAGTACAAATTTTCAGCTATCATTTTACTGAGCATCGCCTCAGTTATTACAAAATTTTTGCAACACTGTAAATCGGATAAACCTTTTACACATTCGCTGGTCAACAGTGCTCCGGTAACTGTTGGTTATCAAACGATTTCGGCTCTTGGTTCTTGTGAGATTAATTTTGCTGAAAATTCGCTCACACTAAGCATTTGAATGCGGTATGGACAAACATTCCAATGCAAATTTTGAAAGTATTTTAAAAAATGGTTCTCCCATCGAATCCACACGATTCCAAATCTGTAATTAAAAAAAATTGGTTTACCGTTTATAATGCAAATTCAAACATAATTTAGGATCCAATATATTAAACATTCCATTACCTTGTGCCAAAATCCGTCAACTTCCTTTTCACTAGATTTTTCATCTGGAAATTTGAATAATGGTAACATCCTCCATTCGTTGTCCAGATTTTGAAGATTACTATCGCCTGAAATTATCCTTGGCACATTTAAAGCAAAAGGAAAAAGTGAAGGAGTCAAATTTCTTTCACTGGCGGACAGCGCTCTTTCAGGAACCAAAATTGAAATAGTTGAAAGAACTGGATCTTGAAAGTTATATCTCTGTTGAATTTGTTGACAGCCAGTGACCAAGAATTCTCGACAGCGCAACTTGAAATCGGTGATCAGATCTGGTGAACCTTGTTCATCTTCACGATCCAGCTGCTTCATGATCCCAACTTCTAAGTACAAATTTGAAAGAGGCAGGTACTTTGTTGAATCCGTCCGGTCTATTTTTTGCAAACTTGTCCTGGCGAGATAATCTTGCTTCATAAAAGATCCCAATAAATCTTTTACTGCAAAAACAATCTTTGAATGCAAGCTCGTAATTACAACAGTGTCAGCCTGGAAAAATTTGTTGAGATCTGTAAACTTAGGAAGAGCCCACTGGAGGAACAAATAGTAGGCCTTCATGAACGGGTTGTGCAAATGTTGATGAATTTGTTCCACTGCTGTCAGTCTTTCTGCTAAATATTCATGATCAAAAAACAGTTTCAGTGCATTCCACTGTTCAAGGATTCGGTCGACCACAGCTCTCAGCAACAATCACCGAGTCTGAGATGAATGCAGCAACTTGTGAACTTCAAGATCCAAAAAATGCTGGAATTGCGCGAGTTGAGCTATGTGTTTCGAACTGCATTTGAAATAATTAACAATATTTCGCAGTGTGTCTTCGCAAATCCAGGGTAATTTCTTGCAAGCCTCACTTGCACATAAGGCCAAAGAGTGACTTACACATTTGATGATTATTATTCCGGGACACAGGGCACGAAACCTCGAAGAAACGGAATTCTTGCATCCCATCATTATATTGCATCCATCGGAGCCAAACCCAATGATATTTGAGTGCAGGACGTCATGTTCATCAAAACTTCTCATGATGGCTGAAAATAAGTGCTCAGCGGTTGCAGCAATTTCAAGATTGTTCGATTTTTCATCACTGAATAATTGTGCCAGGTCTCAAAAGCGGCTGACAACCTTTCCCACGTCTTCTTCATAGTACCTTACAACAATGCACGTTGTTTTTATGGCGGCTATGTCGGTTGGCTCATCTGTCATTATGGAAAATTTATTTTTCTTTATTTTTTTCACGAACTGCTCTTTTTGCGACTTTCCGATCACATTTTTTACTATAGCGGTGGCCTTCGTCCTTTTTAGCTTTATTTCTTGCGCAATTGTTGAGTCAATAAAAATTGACTTTAGCAAGTCGCACAAGTGGTCGGCAGTTTTATAGGAAACGTTATGAGCTGCTTAAAATCCTGCCAATTTTATTTCAGTACTGTGGACATTGTCATTGGCAGGAGAAACAAATTTAGTTAATTTGTTTTGCAAATTGGTTTCAGCACACCAACTCTTTTGTTTGGAACTGTCGGCATGATTTTTTATTACGGTCAGTTCTGATTTGAAACTGACGCTGCACTTTTCGCATCTGGCTTTATAAATACTTGATTTGTCCACGCGTAACCACAGACGAAGCGCAGGAATTTGTTCCCACTGTGGCCTGTATTTTTGAATCCTGTGTTTGGCTTTTTAATTGTTTTGCGACATTTTTTTCCGCGCAGTTCAGATGAATCGTCAGATTCAGAAGTTTCGCCGCTCATTCTGATCAATCCTCACTTTTATCTAGCCAGCACATACGCTCGTCGTTCACTATAAAAAAAAGCAATTTTAAATAAGAAATCCACAAAAATAAACAATCACAATCACTTTTACAAATGCAAAAAATTTCTTACAATACTCTTCTTCGTTCGAAACAGCTGACAAATTTGCTTCCTCGTTTTCTTCAGTTAATTCACCACTCGTATTAAATCCTTCACTTTTCATCAATTTGGATGGTACTTTAAAAATAATTCCGCCTAAAATTATAATAAACAAAATGTTAAAAGAAAAGTGAACCAATAACCTCAAAATTAGATTTGCATTCATGTTCTTACTTGACTTTTTGATAAATAACAAACAATCATCTGGCGTAACTAATTGTTGTCCCGTATTTCGGTCTAACAATGGCTCAACTGTTTCGCTTTTCGGTTTTTTTTCCATAACAAAGTCAGTATTCACAAAGTCAATGCACACTTTTCTGGTTATTTTCACACTTTACACAGCATGTGCCTGAAGGCGTTTTCCAAATAATTTATTTTTTTGTTTTGGCTTTATATGACTTGAAGAAGGACATTCAAATACTTTGTTTCTCGAGAAGAACCATGAAGTTAGTGCAAAGTGCGAGATCAATGTAGGCGGACCATCATAGGCGCTAAATTTGAATGTGTTTTTTTTCTTTTTTTATATTTTTAATTTTCTTTTTAGTTCATTTAATTTTCTTTTAATCTTATATTATTTATCGTACATATTTGAACATTTATAAAATTATCGTACAATAATCATGCGATAATCGTACATCGTACATCTACCTAAAAAAACGAAAATTATCGTACGTGTACGATAGATATCGTACGTCTGGCAACACTGATTAGTGCTGAACAAACAATTAACAATCAATGTATCTGTAAGTAATTTAATTTTAAAACCAAACCAGACTATTTTAATGGTGCTAATTCTTCATAAGGAGAACACTTAATATAATTCACAGCATTAATAACCAGTTTACGTAGAATTTAATGATCAAACGAATTTACCTAGTAAATTTCGATCGAGATTATAATGTTTACAGTAATTCCACATTATTTTAAGTTAATACTGAGTTTTATTTCAAACTTCAGTTTTAACAAACATAAATGAGAGAAAAAAAGAAAAAACACATGTTTATTAGACAGCGCTCGAAGAAGCCTCCGTATTCATAATTGGCCGGTTGTAAAAGCTGGCAAAAAAGTAATTGCTTAAAAGGGGGGAACCACGGCTGAGACGGCCACCACGATACCACTATTACACCCTCTGCTGTATCATCAACAATCTCGCTCAAGACTCGCGGAATTAAGGTGAAAGGTGGAAAGCAGTAGAGATGTAAACCATTTCATGACAGCGTGAACACATCTATCCTCCATAACCCCGGATAAGGCAACCACGACACATAAATTGAGCACTTGACGTTGAGAACTGATACGAATATATCATCATCAAAGAGGTCCCATCGTTGCAATATTTCCTCAAATCCCAACGTTAGCAATGATCATTCATATTTGTGGCACGTGTTTTACACGTGCTTAATATTTCTTGAAAATCTGAACTCATATTTTTGAATAATTGTTAAGAGTTAATTTCAATATCTCGACTTACTGCTTCTAGTTTCCAATGTTGATTGGTACTAAAAACTCCCATAAGTATAGCTTCTTGTGAAGAATAGGAAGAAGAAAGGTGGAAGGCTTAATTTATTTAGGATAAATTTTTTTAATTCCTTCCAGCAATGACCTTATAGGGACGGAAACGAAACACTTCGTATTTATTTAACGATACTTGCCCTGATCGTCCACCTGTTTTCAAATTAACTGTTTCTCTCACACTTAGTCATTTTGATACACCTGAATCTATTTACGATAAATTACTGTGGGAAAAGTCTATCAAATTATGAGAAGTTATAAGATATTTTGTTAAGTTGTCACGACAATTGTTATACATAATAACTTGTCGCTTGCACATTGTTTACGTTGCCATTACTGGCGGCGCTGGTCGGCGTACTTAGTGCATACGCAATAGCGCCAAGCACTAATAAAACTAAAATTAATAAATTATAAATAAAAATTATTTTATTTAGTTATGAAAGTGAGTAAAAGGAACTTAATTTAAGTTAATTTAATTAACTTAAAATTAACTTAAAAGTTAATTTCAATTAACTTTTAATCTATTTTTCAATTGTACTTCTGGCATACTTAAACCCAAATAAGTGTTTCCAATGTGCTGGCCTATGTGTATCCCGCGATTTACACAACTTATAAACCTACAATACATGTTAATCGCCATTTCGAATAGTGCTGCTTTGTTTCCGTCTTTTTGACGTTCATATCCAACACAGATAAAATGAAATTAGTACCATATCGATTACTTATATTATTTCATATAACTTACATTTTATTAATATCGAAAAGTTAATATTGAATACTATATAAAATAATTTTGTGAGAGCTGACATTTATTCAAATATTTTAATAATGTATGTCCCTTAAATCTGATCTTTTTCATCACGGGGTTCTGTTTGGATATTTTCTTCATTTTTTAAATGTGGATTATAAATTCTCTATTTGATTATAAGGATATCAAATTAAACTCGAAATTAGCAAGAAATAGATTAACAAGTGTGTAGGATGACCGAGTATGATGTGTCGGCAGAACATTGGAACAAAAAAGTAAGCGCGATTTAATGAATTCTTTCATACATCGAGAGACATAGTTATCAAGAAGTAGATCAAGATTAAAATCACCGAGGACAATAAGTTAAGATACAATTTTTAAAAATCGATCAAAAGTATCCATTAAAGCGGTAGGGAAAAATGTAGAGGGAGGATGGTGAAAAATTACCAAAAATCCTCGGTATGGGGAGTAAGTTCTGACGAGGATGAGTCGAGTTTGTTGGAATTTATAGTTTATTTATATTCTTAAAAACAGACCTCTCCTCCTTTTCTGTTAGATCCATCATGACGGATGATTTAATAGCCATTTAGTGAAACACGATTACCTAGTACCGTTTCATGTACCATGCCGTAGTAATTTTATTGATTTATGTTGCCGTGGCGATTATATGAAAGAAGGTATTATGAGAGAAAGACTGCGACTCATGAAGATGCGCCCTCATTGCCATAAATTGGGTGTAGCAGCACTAATATTAATGTAAATACCCTGAAAAGAATGAATCAGTTCTTATTGCCGATTGTTGATCTAAAAAATTGTCAGGAGGATGAGGGCAAAAATCACCATCACCTGGACAAGATGTAAGGACTTCAGTATCATTAGATGTATGCTCAGGAAAATTTTGCGGATATTTTAGAGCTGGTAAGTTTACATCCTTCCTGAGGAATACTTGACCAATATTCAGCCAACAGAATTTTAAATTATTTGGCAAATTCTATAGCATTGAATAAAGTTCTACGTTCGAACGCAGTAGAGCTTTCATGAATGAAAATCATACCCACGTTGGTTGATGAGGAAGTATCACAAAGAAAAATATATTGTCCGGATTTTTTGGGCTAAAACCATTCATTTCAATGGTGTTTCAAGAGAACGGCTACAATAAAGATGCGATCCTTATCTCGAATGGAGAATAGTACACTTAGGTTATCAATAAGAATATATCAGCAAATTATACCAAGAATTACAGAGAACTTTCTTATAAATTCCAGGGGATCAGCAACAAAGCAACATATAGAGTGGTTGTCTGCACAGAATTGCATTGACTAATGACAATAGCATCCTCAAACTTATATTTTATCTACAGAACAGTGATTTTGAGCTATTTACATTAACCTCTTCTGTAAGATTCAGTACAAAAAGTTTTCTTTCAGCTAGGCTATCAACACTACCAGTGGGAGTAGCTTCAGTCCATGAGGTTAACATATCCGTGTTGGAGGAAAAATGATAATCTAATTTTTTCGAGAAGTAAGAACTGTAAACCCGTTTCGGAATTGTATAAATCGTGAACTGAGCCATAGTGAGTCTTACGCCTTCATACTTAGATAATGCAACACTTTAGGTCCAGTATACCAATCCTCGTGAAATTGAATTGTGCCCACCGGAGTAGAAACGCTCACCACAGTTCTCACATTGAAAGTCTCGAACCAAATTATTTTTTGCATATGAGAGAATTATATTATATAACAGAAAACAAATAATTAAGTATAATCCAGCAACAGGGGAGGTAGCCGCAAAGATATATTCCAGCTTATATTAAAAGACGATCAAATTAATGCAGCATTTAACTTGCGATAGTAATAATTAGTTATTAAAATAATAATTACGCGAAATTGTAAAATTAAACGAACTCACCGAGTGCAGTTTGATTTGAATTATGCCCTAAGTCTCGTCCTGATGGATCAACTATGTAGTAGCACTCCGCGCACGATTACGACAACAGAATTCATATCCCCCGCCAAGAAAAGAAGACAGCGCCGCGTTGTACCGCAGCGCCTCCTTGCTATATCTTGGCTAAATCTTCATTTAGTTCCAAGAACACAAATCGCTCTACACCCTTAAGACTTAGGGAGGGAGTGAATATACGTGTTCACAGGGTGGGCCATCCATCCGGATGAGACTTAGGACATAATTCAAATCGAACTTCACTCGGTGAGTTCGTTTAATTTTACAATTATGTCCAAATGTCTCGTCCGGATGGATTAACTATGTAGATGTTCAAATAGCGATTTGTTGTTGAACATAAAATATTTATTATTTTCAGAATACAGTGATAAAAAGAAAGATACTAAAACCTTAAGGTAAGAGAACCGCGTTGGCAAATTCCTCTGAATTGACTATAGGGCGGTTGTAAAATCTGGCGAAAACTTGAGAGGTGCCGGACCAGCCTGCTGCTTTTTTGATTATGTCCAGAGGCACTCCTTTTTTTGCTGCTAGTGATGTGGAAGCGTGGCGCGTACTGTGAGCCGAGAAGATCTCCGTTTGCACTCCACATTCTTTTAGACCTTTCTTAATCCAACGTCCAATTGTTTGCTTACTGACCGCACTGTACGGTTTCACGTAGGATATAAACAAAGAATCCGTCGACGGTGATCAAAGATTGCCGGTTTTTTGTAGGTAGACTTTCATTAAGCGTACTAAGCACAAATTTTCGTGATTTTTGAAAAGAGAAAAGGTGAAAAAAGGCTGAGTTCGTCCTGGGGCCGAAGTCTTAATTCTGTCTGGGATGCGGATAGAAAGTCTATCAGATATAGTCGTCTTGAATATTTTTATTGCTGCTAGAGTCTGCGTACGGTGTCCTGTCGCCAAGGCTAGAAGGATGATCAGCTTTTTCGTAATAATTTCCAGGTTACAATTGTCGTAGAGGAAGATCTCGCCGAGTATTTGAATAACGGGAATTGGGTCCTAGACGCTGT
>JABFQD010006102.1:0-10096 GCA_022817045.1 Psix sp. ZL-2020
CTATGTTTGATGCAAAACATTGCCCACAGTTTTGTCTGTCTAAGACAAAATAAAATTTGTTTCCTTTCTAACGGCTATTAAAAATGAAGACGTGAAAATTGGACTTCTGATTTTTTTGAGCGTATATTGAAAAATTGCATTGTTTGCAATATGAGACAAAATTAGTCATTTACGGAACTTAGATTTGGACATTTATATAATTTATACTCAAGTTCCTTACACGATTGTCATATTATAAATGAGTGAAACACTTAAGCATTTTTTTTCAATAACAATGTTCAATTCGATTCGGTTTAATTTTGTAACGAAGCGTACTAATTACTATAGTAAAAAGAGTAATTTTTTATTAGTAATTTTTGTAAAAATAGGTCGCAGTACAATAAGAGAATTTTTGTCTATTATTGGAATAGCTACAAAAACCAATGTACGTTTTTTATTTCAAACTTTATTTTAAATATATAAATGAATTGTGCTTTCTGCTTTTCAATATTTCTAAGCGTGTGCGTTATATCAAACATTATATCATTTTAGGTAAAACAAATTTGTAAGAATTTTAGTATAATTAAGTGTGTTTTAGATGTGTAATTTTTGAAGTATTTTTATATTGTATGATGAAAGAGATTCAAATCAATCTTGTTCCTGAAAAAGAAATCGAAGTGTACAATTTTCAAAATTTTAAATTTTATGAAATAAAAATTTTTATATTGAGCTTCTGATGTGTTTATGTTTGTGAAGTTTGTATGTGTTTATTCTTATTTAGGGTTCACCCCACAGTTGTTGGATTAATTAATTAGAGACAAAATATCAAATCAATAGAATTAGAGCAAGTTAATCTAGCTTATGAAACGGAGTGGGATTTAACATGTCATTTCTGGCTCATTTGGTAGAGGGAGTTGTTTAGAAAGGTGCAATATTAGACCGCTTGGGTAGAGAGGATTGGTATATAGGACATTAACATGTAGCTCACTGCTGATTCACTTGGTAGAGGAAGATGATTTGAGATGATAAGAAAATATCCATTGAGTAATTAATGAATTAGAAAAGTGTTAGAATATATAATTAATTAAATCAATATGTGAATCGATTGCTCATCAGTGGCTCCACCACTGATATCGTGCTTGTGAATATACTAGCAGAGACGAAGGGGATATTGCTCAGATCGTAGTGACAAGCAACAGCGCCCTCAAAAATTCATTTGAGGATTTGACTAACGAAGTATATTACGATTTTATAGAAGTGCGATGACTTACATTAATTAAACAATGAAATTGTATAAAATGAATGAAATAATAGTTATCACTAATTTTATTGGTCGGACCCTGACAATACGTTACCATTTACACATAAATTAACTGAATATCAAGACGCTGTTGTAACATTCGATTGGACACCGAATGCAAACACTGCTTTATCGAAACTTTGCATTGTTCGCAAGTGCGATCGCCCAAGATTTTCAGTGGCTTAACGCAAAGACTCCTCGCAGAGACTCCCAGACATATGTAAACAAAGAGTTGAAGTCGAAATATGAATTACAATATAGATTGAATGTAATGCGAATTCGATGCACTCACAAACGAATAAACAACTCAATGACAATGCAGTATTAAATAGTTTAGAAACACAATACGAGTTTTTGAGAAATCAATTCAAAATAGAAAAAACAATTAAATTTCAAAAGTAATTAAAATTTAAGAAAAGTTTTTTCATAATATTCTCAATTTTGCAAATCATTTTCATTGAATAAATATCACATAACTAAATCAATCAAAATTATGTAAATAAATTTGTCACAAAATTTCCAAAACTGAATTCCACTCAAGATTCAATTTTATGTATCATAATGCATAATGTATCATATGCGTCAAAATAATGGTCCAAGTTGAATCGAAGCACAAAACCCTAGCAGAAACCAATAACCAAGATCAAGCAATAAACAACATCATAAGTACTGACTAACTAACAACTTATTTATCGCAATCTTGTCAAAGCTCTACTATAAATATTGAAAGGAGTGTGGATAACAATAATTTTTACTCCAATTTACACAAATTTTGCGGGTATAAAATAAAAAAGGTCATAATTAAAAGCAAATCATTAATTATAATCGACACTTTTTATTGAACAAAAAAAAGTTTCCCAAATGGACGCGATTTTCTTCCATAGATCGCCAACAATATGTTTACAATTACATTTAAATGTTAATTATGATGAGTAAAAATTTCAAATTGTTTTGACTCTCTATATTACTAAATTCGTTCATTTGAAGCAAAAATAATTTCCTGTTATAAAAAAACATGTCCTATTTAGATTATTACTTAATTTACGTTAAACTAATAGTTGGGCGTTAGACTCAAATGATCCAAAAAGAAAATAATTTAGACAGAAATCCTAACAGAACTAATTAACTGCTCGAAAATCGAAAATCTCGGCAGCGCAGGTAACCGTAAACTCCTTGTTACTTTCGTCGTAGGCTATTCAGTCAAAACAGGCTTTTTTCGTTCAAACAGATAAGTTAATGGATGAAAAGAAAAAACAGTAGCATAAAATAAAAAAAAAGGAACGTATTATTCAAAGGATAATAATATATCGAATAAGAAAAGAATTGAATTAGATCATTAAAACTTTCATAATCCATTGAGTGAACTCCGCATTCGAATTTCACGGCAAAGAATATTTTATTATAAACCTTTTCATCGACAATTCGATTAGAATAAAAAAAAAATTTATCAAATCCTTGAGATCCATTAGTTCATAGATACTAACTATAATATTCAAGTAAATTTAAAATATTAATAGAACTTAGTTCACGATTTTGCAGTCTGCGACAGAAAGAAGAAAGCTATGTTTGCCGCGAGTCTCATATGTATTTAGCTCATCGAAAGTAACTCCAGCAACTTGGTAGAGCCTTCGGTATGCTTTACGCACATAATGGATGATTAATTTTTCATGTGCATCAATAAATGCGCACGTGAATTTGCGACCGCTTAATCTGTTGCGTTAACTTATATAAATCCTAGAAAATTTTCCTTGATTGCATGAACATATTCTACGTATATGGTTACGGAACATTTATCTTTATCTTAAAGATAAATTAAACACGTAATACGTAAAAGATAATATTGAATTGATTATTGAACATTCTATCGGCAATGCGGGATTTTTGCGGTTTGAATATGTATTGAAGGGTATTCTTTGGGAGAACACTAAATTGTCAAAATATTTATTTTACGTATAATGATATTCTACTTTACACTTAAGTCTTGAAACTAGGCAACTTCTGAAATCATCAACTTTAGTTTTCTTTAAAACTTCGCGATGAATTTGTTTTATTTTTTCTTTGTTGTAGTTTGATTATATTGCGCATTTGATTATTACAAGGTCTAGGTATACTTTTATTTGCTGCTTCTCATTTATTGGTACCTTCATTGCAATCAAATGGAGATTTTCCATGTGATGTAGCGAAAACTGGTGAACTTGTTTTTATACTGAATAATTTTTATTGACTTAAGCGTGAAAAATTATGACAACGATGTGATGAATTTGTTTATACAATTTTAAATTGGTTTTTATATTCTTCTCAAGTCTTTCTAGTAAAACGTGAATAGTTGTGAGGTCGTGTTTTAAGTTATCCGAAAGATAACAAATACTATCATGTTTCAATATTTTTCTTTCAAAATAAATTACAGTTTGGTGTAAGATGCACAAAAATTTTTTCCAATAAAATGCTATATTCTAGTCTTTTAAAATGAAATTATAATTTTTTCTAAAGTCCGCTAGGACTATATATGTGGTATCTGTTATTGCATACATTAATGACGCATCTAATTTTGATGATCTTTTGCAATAAACCGTGAGGTATCAACTTCACGAGAAAATCACTCAAATGTTTAATTCATTTAAGAATCAACATACTTCGCGAGATGAGTTGTACTCTATTAGTGTACGGAGAATGAGCAAGAACCCCAAACTCAGGACGAAGGGAATAAAAGCTTGAAAATTTAATAAGACACTCGGAGTATGAATTTTTATACGAAGTGTACTATTCTCGCAAATTCAACAATACTAGTGTTTCTGCTTATAATACTTTTTCCCAACACTTACGCTATCTTTTTTACCAGGTAATATTCTTGAATTTCCGTTCAACTTATTGGAAGAAGAACATATAATTCGTTATATCTCTTTCTCGGAGAAAGAGATGAGTTTTTTATTATCTGGTGAAACATGTAGGTCTTCTTTTGCTTTAATTTCCTAGCAGCAATTTTTTTGCTTTAATACATATTCTTGAGTTTCTTTCGTCACTAGATTTGGTACCAATATCAGCAATTGTAGTTTTAATTAATAATGTTGGTAAGGAATTAATATAAGCATCGAAATTGAACCATTTTCTTATATTCTTATTAAAAACTTCAGCCAATTCTCCCATTATTTAGGTAACTAACGTTCTTTTGATTTTATCAGCATCTTATATTGACAGCAGAAAGTTGTAATGATTGAAAAAATTTCGAAACAATATTTTTGGAGATTTCAGAATTTTTACTGAAAAAGTTAAAAAGAACTTTGATAAAGTCTTACCTAACGATGTGTCAAGTTATTTCGATAGTACTTCGATTGTATCAGTCGCATTGTAGAGTTTAGATTCAGACGAGTCAAAATCCATATTTCTAAAATTGTAAATTATTTCTAATAAGTTGAGAAGTGAAGTATAGAAACTCACATTCATGCAAATCTATAAAATGTTTAACAAATTACACTATAAATAATTTTATTACCTATATGTTGCTTTATAACACAGTATTCAAATAGTTATAAAAAGTTTATATATGAAAATAGAATTCTAAAAATTCAATGCAAATATTTTGAAAATTAAAAAAATTAATAAAATTATTGATTGCATCATACAAGATACTTTTTTAACGATAATAATCATACTTGAAAGTATGATTATGTGGATTCATGTTATACTTATTACAAATGTAAACAATTATTTGCTTCACAATTGTTACCTGTTCTACTTTAACAGCTGATTACCTCCTTCTGACAAAAGTTAAAAAATTAAGTTCTTCCTGCAGCTGCATGCAATATTTACAGCATTTCTAATATAACAATTATTTTCTACAAAACTTTTGTATTTCTATAATAAGAAAACTTCTTTTTTTAATGTTAAAATTAAATTAAGAAGCACTGATTTTTTAATCAGTGCATCTTACTCATCATGCTCAATTATCTAAATAATTAAAGTGAAAAATTCTAAATTTCATCAACTACTAACCGAAATTTTAAAAAATCCAGCATTTGATTTTAGCCTAAAACCATACTTTTAGACTTTGAAAACTGAATCACCCCAAATTGCCTTTGAACATTAACGTTTTAACATGCGCGGTTTACTCTAATTGATCAATTATTAATATCTATGTTTCTCGATATCAATATATGCTGAATTTTCAGTCGAAAAATTTGTCAAATGAATTTAAAAGACCGAAAGATATTTTTTCTTAGAAAATGAAGAACAAGATCTATCAATTTTTATTCAACCAATTAGAAAAGATCAACTAGCATGAAAAACCTCTAAAACAAAAAAGTAGTAGTTTCAATATGGCGATTGGCATATTATGATAATTTTAGTAAATAAACTCCGCTCAAGCTGAGTGAAATTCGTGGGTCAGAATAACAGTTTTGATGCTATGGAATTTTCTCACGCCTATGCTGTTAACATAGATGATAAAACAGAAATATATCAAATTGAAATTTGCACAATCAATTCAAATATAATTAGGAGACACAGGAGTGTTTCTGGCTTAGTACGAAAAAAACGAATTTAAAATTTTTTTTGTATTGTTAGTACTACCATCTCTTTTTAGGTACGAACAAATGCTGATATTTGAACGTTCGAAAAGCAATAAAATTTGAAAAAAGTTGAAACACTTTAACATTCCCTTAAGGTGTCTAATTCAGCTACTTGATGCTTTGCCGCACAAGAAATAATTCATTCGTATTTAAATAATTACAGTTCTGTGTGGTTAAATACAACTCATTTATTTATTGATTTTGACGTTGAAAAGCCAGCACTTGTTCGCATCTGAAAAAAGACACGGTAATGCTGACAGCGCAAACAAAATTTTTACATTTGTTTCTTTTTTGTACTTGGCCAAAAACACTACCGTGTCTTTTGATAAACATGAAATATCGTTTCCCTATATTTCATAAAAGTCATAATTTAGCTAAAATTTTAAAGAAAAATCGAAAATTTCAAAGCCAATAAGAAATTCAGTATTTGAATTTCTGACTTATCTAAATTCCAAGAAATAGCTCGAGAAAATGCATTTCTCAGCATTAAAATAAATGTTGAAAAAAAAACTTCAAAACACTAAAGTGCAAGTAATTATACGGCGTTAAGTAAAAATCGTAAACTCGAGCGAAATGTATATTTTTCTCGGGCCGAGTGACAACAATGTCCACGGTATATCTCAAAAATCAAAACATCACCCGATGTCAAGTTCTAGAGATGATCTATCGCATAGATAAGAATTGAATATGAAACTCAAAATGGCAAAAGCAAATTATTTATGATTAATTGGTCGGACGCTGACCAAACACTACAATAAACAATTAAAATTACGTAAATAACAAATTACAAGACGCTGTTTCAACATTCAGTCGAACATCGAATGTAAATACTGCTCATGACATAAACTCGGAATTGCAAGCGCTGCTAGCAACTGAAATTTTCCAAAGTGACAACTTAATTTTTAATTAACGCGAGGAGCACCGAAATAAAACAACTATTTATGATTTCTTTGATTAATATTTGATGATATTGTGATTTCAATGCAAATCAAGCTCTTTGACTATGTGATAATATAAACAAATACTTCTACAAATGAATAAATGACAGTTAAAGATTCAAATAAATAAATAACAATGAAGTTTCTAAATTCTAGCACCAAAATTATATTTTAAGAGTGAAATAATATTATCTAATGTATTCGAGTTTATTATTAAACCAAAAGATGTGTATTTAATTTATGATCAAAAGAAATCAAATTTAAATTCACTACTGAAATTATTTCATCAAAGACGCTGTATCAGAAATTGAATTCTAATTAATTAATTCCAAAATTCCTTGAGGGGGTGGTGCTAATGAGAAGCCCAGCCATTGGACTGATCAGCAGACTGCTCGATGAGACTAATTTAGATCTGACTGTTGTCGAGAGGGCAGTCACAGCAGGGTTTAGACTGCTGATCGGTAGTTAATGGGGAGATTTAGAGCAGGAGGACATGCAAAATTCGTGAGGGAGGCCCTTAATACTTTCGATCGGAATGCAGTCCAGTATAAAACAATTAGCTAATGTTTAGAAGTATATACAAGGTATAGAGATACTGAGTAAAGAAGAATGGCAAAATATTCAAGGACTCAAAGATGGTCAGGCGTGGTGCACACATAAATCAAAGACGTCGATTGGGATAGAACTTGTGATCTGAGAATCGAAGAAGGGGGTTGATACATCGTTTTTCTTAATGCTATATAACACGATATACCAAGCTGAAATAGCGGTGGTATGCAGGTGGACCTGGCAAGAACCTGGTGGACAGGAGAATCAGAGGAGAGTTTGTGAGCAATTTCTTTTCAAGAAAGGGGCATAAGATTTAAGAATCCAATATGAGGATATAGATGTATCCTACTAAGAAGGACTCAATTTCATTAAAAGATGGATTAAAATGAAAGAAGATGAAAGGTGAATATAATCGCATAGGTTCAAATGGGTCAGGGGACTCCTGGGCAAGACTTGAGACATTGGCCTAGGAGGGGCGACGAACTTGCCTGATTTTATGGTCAGAGACTCTGTAAGCCTACTGATGGGCACCTGTTAGATGCTATCTGCACAAGTTACACGCTGGAATAAGTGGCCTGGATCGAGAGTGCCCTGATCTGTCAAGCAGCAGGTGGAAATGGCTGGAAAATATTATTACTACGAAGATTGAAGAGGTTTCCGCAAACAACTTTCTACTTTTTTGTAGGGCGTTGGGCATACCAATGACCTTTTATGAAATAACGGGAAAACGAGAAACGATGGCAGCAGCTCAGTACCCCAGCTCACGCTTCCATAGAATATAATATAATAATGTGTGTTACATTACAAATGAAAATAGTTGTATTTTAGTGATTTGATTTGAGGAAATATAAAAGTAATGAGACATTTTATACAAATTGTAGGTAGTGGTGAAGTCGGATGTTGCTATGTAAATAATGGTTGTTTCATGCTTAATATAATCAGTCATATTGCTATGTTTTCCAATTAGAAAGTATGAGAGAAAAGAAAGACTTGATGCAAATCTCAGATGGCGCTACGCTTGCATATTTGTGTATTGCCACGTTACTTAGATATAAAATTAAAATAGCCATATTTTTATGGTTACTGATCAGGAACTGTGAGAGAAACGCTAGATTTAGTGCAATTGCAGATGGTGCTGCAGTTACATATTTGTGTAAGAATCGTATTTGTTAAATTCTAGATGAAAAATAGTTGTATGTTTTGGGTATCTTATTAGAAAATAGAGTAAATATATGACTTGGTTCCCTCCCCCTCTAAAATAAGGTGGAAATTTTTAAGCAGCTGATTACGAATTCGTTATCCGATTTTGGCGCTCACTCATCATTTTTGAGATATTCATATAGTGTGGTGTGAGTGACTCCATATTTGCCCGCTGTTATTGAATAACTATACATGCTATGTTATTTTAGACTAACTCTTTCTATAAAATCGTTGGGTGCGTGTAACTGCTACGGTGATGATGAGTTTATACGTTCTTACTCGAGCGGCTTCCGAGAATTGCTTCGCGTTTCTCTTCATCGCTACGCCGTGTGCTTTCGAACGCTATTACGACACATATCATTTCCCAAGTGTGAGGGTTGTCTTCGTTTCCCTAAGTCCTTTACGGTGTCATATATGTTAAAGAGGAACGTTTCCCTTGTCGGACTTGTAGAAGATACTTACCCTTCAATCCTCTCGAATAATTCTTTATGGTTAACACATCAACTTAAATGAAGAAAAACTATTAACATCATTTCGCAGGATACACTAAGAAAAATTAATCATGAAAAATAACTATTTAAACATTAATCTAACCCTATAATATCCATTAATTTTAAATACTGATTAATAACAGGGAAATTTAATGTTTTAACAGTAATCCTTTATGAAGGAAATAGTAAATTTTCCTGGTTTTACAGGAATTTTCAAGTTGATGGGTATTATAAAGTTAGCGTTTAAATAGTAATTTTTTATGATTAAATTTTTCTCAGTGTACTTGTTCTAATGGTAGTATCCGCGATTACAGCTCATATTTGTGTTCTTTTTAGCAATCGCTAAGTATCAAGCAGTGCTTGGTGATTAGCGTTTTTGCGAATACCGATGTTGGGTTCTAGTGGATAGAAGCTACTGCCTGAATCCCACTTAAACAGGCTGGGGATATGAGAGTCCGAAGCTGTGTATGCGTAAATGCATTTCTTCCGTCGGAAAAAATCTAACCTGTTTTCACCTTATGTTGCGGAGGTGACATGTGTAGAAGCGTTTGAGTGCTAGCAGCGTAGCGATGAAGAGAATCGTGAAGCCGCTGGAGCGAGAACACGTAAACGCATTGTCATTGTAGCTACATAAACAACAAAAGTAATTTGTAAAACCATCATTTCCATTAATAACAAATATCATAACTATCTAACATAAAGAAGTTACTGCGTTGAGTGAACATGTTCATATGGGGTCATTTAGACTCTAGTATGTGAACGTCTTGAAAACGGTGAGAAAGCGGCAAAATCTAACAACGCATTCGTATTTAGTAGATCAAAAACCTTCGAAAAAGTTACCCTCGACCCCATGTTAGGGGGGGGGGGGGGGCACAACCGGGCTTTTCCGGAAACATCGGAGAAAGGGGAATATTAAAGAAAATTCCTTTAGGCCCCGGACAAACATGTTTTTTTTTGAATACACACAAAATCAGTCGTGAGTTTGTGGGCTCTTCATATGGAAACAAAAAGAAAAAAAGATTTAGTGTATTTCAGAGCGGGCACACCAAACCCAGCTTTTCCCTACATTTTGAC
>JABFQD010006103.1:0-10095 GCA_022817045.1 Psix sp. ZL-2020
GGGGGGGGGGGGGGGGGGGGGTGGGGGGGGTTGGGGGGGGGTGGAGGGGTTGGGGGGGGTGTATGGTGGGGGTGGGGGGGGGAGTGCGGGTAGGGGGGTGGGGGGAGTCTGAAGCCTGCGGAACGACCCAAGAGTCACAAAGTGGAAATACCTCTTCCAGAAGGTGTAAGGGACGCCTGTCGAAGGCAATCCGCCTTCGATAAGGAAGTACAGGATACATAGAAATCTTGAAATCAATTTCACTAAACTAAGATCCAACTGTACTTCAGGATAGGAAAAACAAAAAACTATTGTTTAGAAAAAAAATATAAAGTGAAAATCCGAAGTAGACAGGCTTGAAGAGAAAAGTGGGGGTCCAAAGACGGACTAATTTGGTTTACAGATAGATCGTTGACGTCCAAAATCCCGAATCCATTTACCCGAATCAACATTCCAGAATAATAATTCTCTCGAAATACCGTTTTTCCCGAATAAGGGTTCCCAAACGAATTTTTGAAATTCAAACTTACAATTTGTAGCTATATTCACAATTCAACAACATTATGACATTTCGGAGTTATCTATATTAAAATCTGATTCCCGTCCAAAATACCGAATAATATTAAAATCTACATCCTAAATTTAAATATAAGTCAGATTTAAATCTAAATCCATATATTTCGAAATAAATCATGGAAGGTAAAATGGTAAGGAGTAAATTAAGTATTGGTGGTTTTTTATACGTTAAATCAAAATCGGTCGGTGACAAAACATACGGAGACTGCGAGCGGGTACGTCTGAAGGAATGCAGAGGAAGGGCGATATCCATTTTCAACAAGAACATCTTAAATTTTTTGTCTTAAGCTTTTAGCTCTTTCCTTCGTTCCAACAGACGATGTATCTACTGCTTTTGATGACGTAGTAAAAACTGCTCCGGAAACTGTTGACAACATCACCGCCTATTTTGAAGAAAATTACGTCATTGGGCGTCCAGCACGTGGACAACGTAAGAAGATATCACCAAAATTCCCTCCTGCAATTTGGAATCGGTATGATACCACTTTACAAAATGACCACAGAACCAACAATATTAGTGAAGGGTGGCACAACAGATTCCGACTAGTTATTGTAAGGGACTATCCCGATTTGTATACTTTTGTCAAAGAATTTCAGGCAGAAGTGGAGTCCTGCATCCGCGAACTAAACCTCATCGGCAAATGAGGTTTAGTTCGCGCAAAACCTCATTTGCAAATTATTTGGCAAACTCCATTGTTTCCAATGAAATTCCAATAAAGGACTAACTTATTACATTTGGGTTATTTTCCTGGGATATTATTTTTCGGATATTCGGGAAATATTATTCGAGATTTTGGACGGGAATCCAGATTGATCTAGAATGTCAACAGGAACTAATCTTGGTATCTGTGACCCCAGGAGAAGGGGTGATTTAACCTACTCCTTGAGGACTCAGAATACTATATACTAAGCTTAGATGGCGGCTGTGGAAATATGTGCGCAAAATCTGATGAGAAAAGAAATCAGGGAAAAAAGGATAACTATCTGTATAGATAGCAAAGCCACACTGATGGTTTGGAGAAATTTAGTAAACAACTCCCAACTGGTCGATTCGGTCTGTCAGATGTTGAATAGACTAGCAGGGAGAAACAGAGTGTGTATCTGTTGGGTCCCGGGACACTCCGAGTATAACGAGAACGGAAGGCCGAACAAACTCGCCAAGAAAGGAGCACAGGGCATGGTACCCAATATTTGTGCATAGGGGAGCCCTATCAATCAAATCTTAATGCAATTGATAAATGGGTCAATGATAGGGAGAAAAAAAGATGGATATCATCACAGAAATTCAGGTACGCCAAGGCAAACCTGAGCTGGGCCAAAGCCAAAGACTACATAGATCTACTGACGGGGCACGGAATTACTGGGTATTCGGCAGAAATGGTTGAAGAATTAGAGACTACAGAGTCAATTAAAAAGGTTACCGCAGACAAATAGCTGTGCTTCGGCAGGGCTTTGGGTGTCACTGCAACCTTTTAGGAATATTTGGGAATCAAGGATACAATGGCTGAAGCTTGGTGTCCTTTCACTCAAGCGTTCCATATGACAAATAATAATAATAGTGAATTTTGCAAGCTACGCAATATAAGTTATTCGCGATAAAATCTACTGAAAGAATCAGCCAATTAGAAAAAAAAATTAATTTAAATTAATCAGTAATATTTTACTTATTCTTATTTGTGAATTTTAATGCTCGAGCTTGGAAGACATGGAAATGATCCTATCCAAAGTCCAATCCTGATCCCGGTCAAATGACATTGATGTCAACCATGGTACTTCATGAAAAATAACTGATGCATCAAACGAGATTCGAGGTACAAAGTCGCGCTAAACCACAATTATACGGAAACTCAATGAGAAGTGGTTAGACTTTTTGTAATTTCGAGTTTGAGGCGATTTCCGAGTCGAACGAAAAACCATCAACGACATTAGCAATATTTATTGCAAAATTAATATATAAGAAACTTTGAAATAATTTTAAATAAATAAAAGTAAATAAGTAGTTTTAAAAGTTATTGGAAATTTAAGATCAAAAAAATTATTGTTAGGGATCCGAGAAGCCGCAAGATATGCTTTTTGTTTTCTTTTCTTTTTTTTTAATAAAGAAAAATTTTATATTCAAATTTCGTTTTGTATTGATACCGGTATCCGATTCCCTGCCTTACCGCTCCTTATCTAGAGTCCCCATTCCACCCTTCGTCAGGCTGCGCGCAAGCGGTGCAATGGCGTTACTCGAATTTAAGTACGTGTTTGCAGTAGCTGTCAAAATTAGTGCCTTTTCGAGTCTTCGCAGCGCCGGAGGCATTCTTTTAGCTGTCACAAAAGTGTCACAAGGCGACCAAGTCTGACTATATGAGCTATTCGAGCTTAAATTAACTCACATTTTGATAATCTGGGTGGGCTTTTTCGTCTACATTTTGTGGCAACCTTTCCTTGTTTTTCTTTAAAGGCTTGAGATGGCCTGTCCGAACATCGGTACTGACCGGACGGTACTCCATCCATTTGATTAGCGGGAAAGGATTTGATTTTATTTTACTTTTATACAGCTTATTCTTGACAATATTTTGATTCAATTATTTAATTGTATGTAAATTTTAATATCTACTAAGGAAGCATATCCTTGGCTTGTATAATCTGCACGTGGTCAAAAAGTGATTCATAAACGACCTCTCACAACCATTAAACATTTTATCCTTTAAAATTAAATTTATTTTACGCACAAGACGTGCGTTTTTTTTCAATTTGTCTATCTTTGTTTGATGCACCAATCGGATATCGGTGCTTCTCAAGCTCGTAGGCAGAGTTAAAATTATATTTAATTTTGGAGCATTTTTTTTTTTTCTATTTTAAATTTGTTGTCAGTGTTGTTAGTGTGTCACCTAATTCTCATTTCAAATTTTTGATTATTTTTTGACATTCGTTTTTGTCTTTGTCTTTCGTATCAAAAGACCATATTTGCGATTATTTAATATTATTTTTATTTCGTTATTTCGACGACTCGTTAGTCGGCCGTTGATTTTAATAGTAACGCAGCGCTTTAATTGATTAATTCACTAAAGAAAATTGTAAATTGTTATGACGAAAACAAACATCAAAATATATTCGGGCTCGAAACTCCAAAATTCAAATTGGCCGACGCGCTAATAATACTGATAAAAAAATGAAGAAAAGTGAAGGAAAATGTTTCAAATTATATTTAAAATTATCTTGGTTTACAAACTCGAGAAGCATCGATATCCGATGGGTGCATGATCCGTGCTAAATAGAATTTTAAATTAAATAGTGGAAGCTCGTATGTCAATGACTCATCAACCACATAAACTCATTTATTAACTTGCGGGATTCCACCACAGCGAACAAGAAAAAACGAACAATTAATAAATTAATGATAATTTAAAAAACTTAAATTTAACCATTTCCCTATTGATTAGAATGAGAGGAACACCGGCCACTTTAATACTCATGGTGGTGCAAAAGTAACCCTTTTTGCGGACAAGCCAGACAATTAGGACAACGAACAGCTGTCACTTCAGGACAACAAAAAAGTGTGTCTCCAACGCGACGGAGGCCAAAATCGACACTAATTTTGACAGCGACTGGAAGCAATTACTCGATCGGAGCAATGTCATGTCTCAGGCGTGCAACTCGCAAATTTTATTTTTAAAAAATAAATTCTGGCAATGTAAAGTGGTATCAACGATTAGAGAATTAGTAATAATAATAATTAGACGAAAAAGGGGGGGAGAGGCTTCAGCACCTACCAGGAACCTTGGTAAAACCCTTTGTTCGCTCACAACCTTGTAGTAAAGTGATAAATGGCCCAGTCTACGTTTACAGTGTTACTCTAGTATCTCGTATGTGTAGTGGTCCAAATAATTTGCCGTTTTTATTTACGTTCTATCATATCGGTGAGTAGCGCCTTGCCGAGCTTCAAAAGATCGGTAAGTCTCCAGGAATTGAGTTGCGCTGGTTCCAATACAAAGGATCCAGCATTAGCAATCCTGGTCACCGATAATGACTCGCAGTAACATAAAACATGTATCACCTCTCCAGGTGCACGATTACATTATCTACAATCTGGCGTTGTCGCGATTCCCAGATTGAATAGATGTTTGTTAGCATGGGCATGCCCAGTCTGCCAATCTCATTACTCCAATCAGGACGAAGATCTGGGAGAGAATTAGTAAAAAAATGTTATTTTTTTAATTTGGCCAACTATTTTTTGTTTACCTCATTTTGAAATATTTCGCTGTCAATAGTTGCAGCAAACAATAATTGAAAAAAACTGTCAAAAGCAAATGAAATGAATTGCCATTTTTAAAAAGTGGAAGCTGTCAATGTTTCTTCTAAAGCAAAGCATCTCGTATTTTTAATTTATTTTGTCCCAAATAGAGAGATTTACTCGACTCAGTTGTATTTGTGCCCTTATTTCGCCAGTTTTCAAATACGTGTAATGCCAGAGTATCACAGGATGAAGTTCCATGTTTGCAAATATAACAGAACCATTTAGACCCATATTCGTCTTCACTTTCAAACAGATTTGCACATTCATTAAGAGCATGAATTGCCTTAACAAATGCTGCATATGTGTCTTCCACCTGGCATATCACCATCTGCACACGCAAGACATTTTTCCAGTTTAGAAAATGCAGAAGGACTTGGCGTAAAAACTGACTTTTGCACATCATAAGCTTCTAAGTCAAACACAAATTCATTCTGTGGTTCAGATTACACTTCACGCAGCAAGTAACACAAAGATTCGTTTTTCGATACATGATTCAATCAACGCACCGATCCCCGATGCGATCCGTACTCTGATTGACAATCCAATTCGCACTCCGATTCATATTCAGTTTCATGCTCCAATTCTCGCTCTGATTCACGCTCCGGTTCTTTATTCGATTCTTCCTCCCATTCGTGCCTAGATCCTCGTTTTGATTCATGATCTGTCGTTAGATTTACGAACTTCAGTTTACCTCGAAGATATTCTAAGTGCTTATCGACAAAAATATCAACTCTTAAATTCGAAGATTCATGTTTAAACTGACATTTTTAATTTTATTAAATTCGCTTTCAGAAGAAGAAGACGATGCTGGAATACGTCCATATCCAAAATGATCTCTACATATACTTTACTACAGTCGAATAAGTTATATATGTTTCAATAATTTTTCAACTAAAGTTGGTATAAAAAAAGCATCCATACTATCACTATCTTCCGTTTCTTCTCTTGCTAAATTTTCTTTAACTTCCACGAAAATTGTTTCATCCCACGTAGACCATGAGTTAACTTCCAACTTCTCAATGCATTGAAATAATTCAGTTGAAACCTCTGCTTCAGTTCAATTAAGCTCAGTCATTTGAGTTGCATCATCTAATAAACGAAAAAATACATATATGTTGCATAAAATGTTTAATTCAAAAAATGATAAATTCAAAGATTTAATTCACCATTCAGTAAATAACCAGCCGACTCTGTATTACATAAGGTAAAAATGAATTTAATAATGTCACCTGCATCAGTTTTATTTCTGCACATTAGCAGTTGTCCAACAGCAGCCAGGTAAAATGGTTTAACTTTTTGTAAATTCATTTTTTAAAAAATCGTACATAAATATGAATAAAATAAGCTACGTATATCCTTATCCTTCGTGCTACGTATTCACATAGCACGAAGGTAAGAAATTGAAAAACAATTTGTCAGCATAATCCTCGATATCTCGACAATATACAAAAAGCCCATACGACGGCAATTAATAAAGCCCTTGAAAAATCAAGTACAACTCAAAAAAATTAAAACAAGTTTTCTTTAAAACGTTTTGAACCGGCTTTCTTAATATAATTTACTTTCTCATCTAAAAATTTATATTATAGTTTATAAGATTTAATTCAATTATTATGATAATCATGTTGCATATATGTGAATTAAATTTCGAATTTATTCTTTATATGCAATATACATGTCATGTAGCATATCATGTTTCAATATAATTATCATGACTTTTTTATAGTCATGCAGATCTGACAGTCAATTTTTTTATAGTACCCGAAGACTCCGGAGTCCTCAAGGAGTAGGTTAAATCACCCCTTCTCCTGGGGCCACAGATACCAAGTTTAGTTCCTGTTGACATTCTAAATCCATCTGGATTCAAAATCCGTCCAAAATCCCGAATAATATTTCCCGAATATCCGAATTTCCGAAAAATAATATCCCAAAAATGTTGCATCCCGAATGGAAAATAACCCAAATTTAATAAGTAAGTCGTTTATTGGAATTTCATTGGATAACAATGAAGTTTGCCAAATAAGTCAAATATGAAGAAACAAAAAATATTAACAAAAAAATAAGAATAAAGTTGATGTTAAATTTCATTCGTTCTCAATTATTTATACTCCTAGTAGTAATAGTCTCGTATTAATAGTATGTATTCATAATATGTAATAAAGAGCACTAATACCGACATATATTCAAAACATTAAGATAATTTTATAAATAATTCACTAACCTTTTATTTCTTTTTATTTGATTTGATTGATTCTGACAATTTGATTCAGGCCCCAATTTTGATCTTCAGACGTTATTAACGAATTAATTCTCCATATTGTACACTTAATTTCATAAATATATTTTGACTAATAACCCGTACTTATTAATATTTATATAAATGGAATTTTGTTTAACAATTTTCATATATTTTTGTGCAGATTGTAATTGTATATTACATTTTTACGAAGTTTAAAAAATATTTCAAAGTAATATTTTCAGTTAATTAAGAAAATCAACTTCCTTCAATAGATGAATCTAGAATCTACGAGTAGCTCGGCGGGGTGGCTCTATTTTTCCAAAGAAAATAGTAAGTTTAAAAAGGCATTGCGTTAGCTCATTATATGTACAAAGTCTACTTGTGTGAGTGTGAGTTCGACCAATGAATGAAGAAACGGAATTTAAAATATTAGAATGTATTACTGGTCACATGACCACAAGTTTTCAGACCATAGGCCGATACGATTTTAAGGTTAGAATAGGTTGTACTGGTAATAAGTTGAGTGCTTAGAATCATTATAATGAATAACAAAAGAACTTATTTTCTTACAAAATATTTGTAATTTAGATGACGAGTTTCAAATTGATATTTATCTGATTTGTCCAGAAAAATCAACTGTCTCCGTCACTGTCAGGATCTGTCACCAGATATTTTCGTTTACCAAAAAGAGTAGACTGGTATTTGCAGTTCAGAGTTCTAAAGAGGTTTTCGTTTAATTATTATTATAAGAGTAATTTTTGTGCTTTGAGAGCGATTCAAAATAGCCGCATTTTAGTGTTTAGTTTGTCAGAATGTACTATACTATTTTTGTACAGATTAATCATACTTGGCTCGTCATTTTATAAGACCAAGTGGGTTTTTAAATCAAGAGACGCGGTAGTGTATCTGACCAAGTGCAAGCAAAACGAATTAAAAAAGATTTTTTTGTGCTACCAGCACTGCCGTCTCTCTTTTCAAATGCTGATATTTCAACGTTTAAAAAAGCAATTAAATATAGCAAAAGTATGAATATTGCAATATATATAACATTGCCGCGATCACATAGATGAAATTTAAAAAGAAAAAAATTCATTTTAGTCCATCTGTGCCCGAGATATAATCCTTTAAAAAACGATAAACATCATATATTTGGCATACGTGGTATTCTTCTTCTTCTTCTTCTCCGACAGTCAAATTTTTAAAACATTATTTCTTCATATTTCAAACAGGTCATAAAGAGTTATTTTATGGGGCACACTTAATATCGTTTTACATTAAAAGCGAAGTTGCATATTCCTACAAAATTAATGTTTCTTTGATGCTCAATATGATCAGTCATATTTAATAATTGCTATTTAGAACATAAGTAAAAAACAATATTGATGCAAATTGCAGATGGCGTAGCAGTCGCATATTTTTGAAAAAATTATATTTATTCATTCCAATTAAGAACAATCGTATTTTTAGGGTTTCTTAGTAAGAAATATAGAAGTAACGAAGCATTTCATGCATCTTGCAGGTGGCGCTGCAGTCGCATATTTCTTTAAAAATAATGTATCTCAAGTGCTGAATATGATCAGTCATATTTGAATGGCCTATAGCTAGAACATATGGGTGAAATAAATGATTCCATTAAAATTGCAGGTGGCGCTGCAGTTACATATTAGTGGAAAATTTATGTTTGTTAGGTAACAAATGAAAAAAGTCGTGCTCTTTTTGATATCTAACTAGGAAAATAAGTGAAATAATAGACTTCATGCAAATTTTATTAGAATAATTAATACAAAATTTAGGTCGAGTAGAAACAAAGGAATTATACTTCGATTATTTACATTAAAATCAACGCAAGTCCAAGTTAAATTCGCAAAATTTAATTTTATATTGAGTTTTATTATTGGTGGCTATTTTGGTAATTTAGGCTCAGGACTCTAGATTCTATGATTTTGGATTGTATATCTTCTGTTTAACGTTTTATTATCGATATTTTTATATTTCAAAATTGATTATATGAATACTAAAGTACAGTTTCGTTACTTATACATTGCTTTTTATTTTATTTGTATTTTGATTGTAATTGATTCTAACTTTGAATAATAAGTTCCTTAATATTATTGGAACTTGTTATATGATTGACTTACTCTATTAAGTGTTTTCCTTGCCAGCCAGCCGCGTCCCCTCGTGCTCGTCGTCTATTCAAGCATCATGGCGCGCGTAGGTCGCAGATCCTCCTTATGAGGCCCTTTCGTGGTACCTAAACTCCTCGCACACACGCGAACACATTCAACACTACGAGCCGACACTGTCGACTCGTAATGTGTCGACAAGTGTCAACAACGGTCACTATCTCAGTCGGTTGAAATAAAAGTGAAGCGCAATTGGCCCCACGCGAATCGCGCGATTTCGGCAACAATGGGCCGCGCGTGAAAACAACCGATCGGCGTTTTCTCCGAATCAGCCACAGATTGCTGAACTTGATTTTATGTGAGGAAAAGCTTTCCATTACAGTATCTGCAATACATAACAAAACGTACGCATGTGGAACTATTAGATCTAATTAAAAAAATTGGCCAGAAGAGTTGAAAAATTAAAAAAAATGAAATTGAAACAAGGCGAGTCAATATTATTGCACCAAGGAGATGTCACAGCCACAATTTGGCAAGATAAGCGTATTGTTTCTATTTTATCAACCAACGTCAATAAATTCGAAGATGTTCAAGGAAAAAGAAGAGTAGGAATGGAAAATAAATTGATGTCATGTACTAAGCCTACTTATTTGTACAATAAGTACATGAGAGATGTAGACTTAAATGATCAAAAGCGGTCAAATTATTTAGTTGGATATTCTAGTAAAAAATAGTGAAAAAGTATATTTTATTTTATTCTAAATGTAACTGTTAGAATATTCATTTTTCAATGTAAAAATGTTATCTGGCAAATATCAATCTATAATATACTTAGTTATTATTATTCTTTCAGACGTTAAGAATTTTAAGCGTGTATATATATTTTCCACATTGTA
>JABFQD010006104.1:0-10095 GCA_022817045.1 Psix sp. ZL-2020
AAATATAATTTTTATATATATTTTATATATATTCTATTATATATATAATAGAATATATAATTTATATAAAAATTATATACGAAAAGCGGCAATAAGTTGTATAAATGAGATATTTCCTGAAATATATATTTAATTATATTAAAAATATATTGACATTTGTATTTTAACCATGAGGGATCCCTTATTAACACATTTATAATATTTGTATGAATGATTTATGATGGTTTACAAATAACTGAATAGATGAACATCATATTAATAAACGATGGTTATTATACGTATCGTCTGGCTTTTGTGTAATTATATATCCTAACATGCACACATTGTTGAGTAGTATTTTTGTTGACAGGGATGTTACGGTGATTAGTAATGTTATAGAATTTCAAAATTTTGAAATATTGTTACAATGATTTTCATTAAAGAATCTCTAACTAGATATATTTAACTTAATATCACTTATTTCATTCCAATCCGATCTTGAAAAGAATTGAAGAAATAGATTAGAATGAATCAAGTGTCCATTATCTTCCCTTAAAATAATCCAGTTTATTGTTATCAGATATCCCAGTTTGAGATTCCAGAGTTGGAGGACGCGCTCAATAGATGGCACATAGGTTGATGACCTTGGCCTATATAAATGGAGAAGACTATAACCTGTTTCTCTTTTCGCCACTAGACCTTTGCGAGCTGTACGAATCAAGTCATTGTAACGTGTCGGGAATACATAACTTTTTTAAAAGCTATAAATGAATTTTGTGATTGTCCGTCATAAGCGCTAGTAAAAAAACGATGCAGGACGGACTTAAAATAAGTATTCTGTTGTTAAATGGAGAAAATTTTATTTTCTGGGAAACAAAATTGAAAGCGGTACTGGTTCGAAATGTTTTATAGAACCTGGTGAGTGAGTTGAAACCTATACTGATGGACGCGGAGTGGACCAAGAAGTATACCAAAGCCATGGCATACAGAACTTTAAGTGTTGCGGACAATTATCTGGTGCATTCCCAACATGCGGAGTTAGAGGTATGAAGCGTGGCAAGTTCTGAAAAAGAAATATGTGACATCCACATAAGAAAGCAGGTTATACTTGAAAAATAAACTGTATGGAATACAATATACAGGCGGCTCAATAGCTGACCAAATCAACGCCATCATGACAAAGGTTGCGCTGCTTTGAAGATTAGACAAGCCACTTGGAGATCAGAAGGTCATTGCTATTCTACTGGTGAGTTCTTCGAAATCGTACTCGAGATTAGTCAACGCGCTCAAGGGCTGTGATGAAAAGGATCCCACACTCAAGTACATAACGGGACAGATAATGAACGAATACTAGAGAAAGATGGAATCTCAAGACTCAAGCAGCGATGATTCGTAAGTAGCTCTGAATTCATTGACTTCGGATAAGCATAATCACAGAAAAAGAAACTTTAAAGAAGGTTCCAGCCGATAAAAGAGAAAGAGAATGTACGAAAGGAGATACGAACTCGCAACCATGGCCAAGACCCAAGACACCTGAAGCAAGATTGCAGGTGGTACAAAGCGTTAAAAAAACAGGTTAGAACAGGTACGGAAAATACCTACGGAGAAGGTACGGCGAAGCCGTGGTGCAGAGACGTCAAACTAGAACAGTTCCTCTTTGAAGCAAGAGATGGCGGAAAAGATGGCTGGTATGTGAATTTGAGAGTACCGAGTCACATGATAAACGATTCACAATATTTCGACGGCATTCAAGATTTGAACGAACCAATTTATTTGACGGATAGGTCAAAAGTAATGGCGACGTGAACTAGAGATGGCTACCTACCATGCAATGTAAAAGACGGCTTAGTTCAGTAGTAAAAATTAAAAGATGTGCTGTACATTCCCAAACTGGTTGACAGTTTGATTTTAGTTCGAAGAATCATCGATAAAGGATACCAGGTAATATTCAAGAACAACAAATGACAGATTTTTCGAGAAACAAAAGTTGTAGCTAGGGCAGACAAGGCTGATAATTTAAATAGGCTCAAAATGAGAAGAAAATGAACAGGCATACCTTACAAAAGAAGTAGTATGTATCCATGAATGATATCGACGGCTAAGACATCCAGATTTAGCAGCGGTCAAACAAATGTCTAGCTCTGGACAGGCAAGTGGAATACACATCTCTCCTTGCGATTGTAAATCGAACTGTAAGAACTGCATTAAAGGTAAACTTAGTCAAAAAAATTTTCCAGAACCACAAAAGAGATTGAAGGCATCAGGGATGTTGATTCATTCGAATTTATGTGGGCCAATGATACAAATACTTTCTAATGCTCATTGATGATCATCCCCGTTTCACAGTACGCAAATTGCCGACATCGAAGACAGAAGTAACGAATGTATTCAAAGATTATGTTGCGAGAATGAGAAACATATTCAGTAGACAATCAGTGGCAATTAGATTAGACAACAGGAATGAATATATTGTCTAGGACCTGCAAGACTTTTTTTAACGAGAAGGAGTATAACAGCATTTTATAGACGAATGCACACCACAGGGAAAGAGTAATGTAAAGGAAGAACAGGACCTTGTTCGAGGCTATGAAGTGCATGCTCCTTTAAGTTAAACTGCCCAAACGATTTTGGGAAGAAGCAGTACCGACAGCAATGTAACTGACAGAAAAGGATGTTAAGTCGAAGCATTCAGAAAGCTCCAGTTAAGTTACTCACAGGTTAAAATCCAGATCTGTCACACGTGAGAACCTTCAGATCGAAAGTCTTTTCGCTGTTCCTTGTATAAGAGGTAGAACATAAGATATTAAGATGTGAGAATAAGTCCTCGTAGAAAATCATATCAACACTACAAGATACGGAATAGTGGATCCATTCATGAACGAAAATTGGATTACCAAATCAGTAGAGATCATATCAAAATTAGTTAAGAAAAAGAAAAAATACTAGGAAAAAGAAAAAGATGCCAACAAACGAATACATCCTATATAATATATCAGAAGAAGGAAAGATGTCAAAAACAGAGATAGACACTCATGATGTAATCAGTCATGACACATTGTACATGATTATCATGACGTCATTATCAGAAGCCTATAAAAATCGAACTGACTTGACTGGTCATGACATGAAAAAATTTTATAAAACAGTGAATTGCCCACCTAAATAGAATTGCTGATCGTTCAGTGAAGTCATCTATTCTTCTGTTGCCGATCACCACAGATCCTATTCTCTCGGGGCTATCTATAACAGGACATTCTAATGTCTGTTTGCTAGGACATTCATATTTGAACTGATAGAGTGTCCAAAGATATTTGTTTGTAAAATCATCTTCCGCTTACTTTTCTTGCTGTATAAGGTTTATTGACTTCCTATCTGAGTCTTCTTGGTCTTTCCTGTTTTCTTCTAAGCTGAGTTGAACAAATGACAAAGAGAGTACGTTTTTTGACTATTACATGTCATGTGACAGTCATGTGAACGTCACCAACGGTCAGGAATTTAAATGTTTTCCTGGTAAAATCACCGGTCAAAAATGTTTCTTATTGTCATGACGTGACATATTTAAAAAAATATTGTCAAAAACTTTATTTTGAATAATATTGTATTCATTTTAACCAATTTATAATGCAATCCCTCATCCTTTAAATATTTTTACTAGCTCTTCAGTCTTTGAATTAGTTTATTAGTTTAAATAAAAGCGTTCAACTAAATCACGAATTAACAATGAAATGTATTATTTTTCATGTTTTGATTAGACTAGTTTTAAGTTCTTAAAGAAATTTAATGTATAATTCAATGGACTGATATTTATCACAATCAAATATTGAGTTTAATTATTCGTTAGTTTGATATAAGAAGGGTCTTCAAATTTGTTAGAGAATGGTTTTCGGTATTACTTATTATTTTTTTTATTTTTCTGTTTTTCTGGGATTTTATAGTTGCGGCAGACTGATAACTATATAACTGAAAAATTATTTGATAAAATGACTTGGATTTTATCTATTGTACGAAGGATCATCGCCAGGTAAAGGCATTACCACACGTAGCCACCACTTCGTATGCCATACCATGCTACGACAACAGTCATGGAAAAACGCAAAATCTGCTGCCGATTTTGGCGGAAGACGCTTTGCCTCTCAACCAAGATATCGAACACAATTAATAAACGAGAGCTGTGAAGAGAGCCCACGAGGAGCCACGTGGGGGTGGCCCCGTCAGCCTTTTGCACTGACCAAAGATTGTCGTTCGCGTCAGGCCCCGAGAGGCCCAAACACAGGTGAGCCTCCACTTAAGTGGAGCTTCATCTATGTATTTGCTACTATCTTCCATCAGCGCTAACTCTGAAGCCCCATGGAGACATAATCAACATAGTTCGTCTTCAGTTTGGTTGTCTTTCCGATACTGCATGGAGACTGTTGTTTGGTGACACTGCTGCCACAGGTGACAACAGCATCACAAACCGGAAGGCTATCTCAAGCAATTGCGAGGCGCTAAGGAACAGGGCGGGAGGGCAAATTCCCGTGTCACTGCACCTTCTTTTTTTGACCCCTGCCGCAGGATTTTATCTATTGTTTAAATTACAATAAAGAAACGTAATTCTTGCACAACAGTTTATGCGGTTTTAAGAACGCTGTTCAGCTGTTTATTTTCCCAAAGCCAGCTGACCGCTGGAATATCGCGAAGCGATGGGGACAACGATCAGAAAGCACCGCGCTAATTTGCGAATTCTATACACTCGCGATGTCACCCTTTTCTCCTTTCAACCGTCTAATTCGCACTGGAGTAGCTTAAGAGCACGGGCGAGTGTTCTTAAGGCAAATTCAGCTCCAGCCAGCGAATACTGTGACCAGCAGGTGACTTACATGGACAAGAGAAACTCCGTAAGGTGAGATTACGCAAATCGACAACTACCCAAATCAGGAGGCTGAGAATATTTATATTAAGTTTTGTTTTATGGAGGATATTCAAAGGTTGATAAACAATGCTCAACCGCAAATATCTCAATTTTAACATTTATTGAAAACTCAATTAGATACAGCACCGTAAGCGTTACACGAAGTGAGGATAATGAATTCTGGTTGTAGACTGACTTGGCAACCGCTAACGAAAACCGCCTAAATATCCTCCACCCATAAACAATATAATATTTTTGTTGAAAGAATAATCAAAACGAATAGATACCGAGTGAAATGTTTCTAACGGAATTCAATATCAATAACTATATTGACCAATATCAGACAGAGTCACTGTGTCACATGAAATATTTCAAGTGATTATTTCCTGTGAACTCTAACGCATGTTAAAAAAATTCTAAACATATTTAACCGACTTGTCCTTTTACAGATTAAATTTATTGCTTATAGCTGAAATTATAAAAAAATGAAATTCGATGTGCTAAAGTCGCTACACTTTTAATAATCTAATTCCTTTGTGTTTCCTTCCTATCCTTTGTTTATAAGGCCACGAGGACCGCTGTAGTTCTGTCGTCACCAAAGAGCGTCTACAAGTTAAAACCGATTAAAATAATTTATTAACGTCCGAATATACGCAACCTCCTCGGAATCGACATCACGCTCCCTGACGCACGCGTACATCTAATTGGTCAAGCGCCGTCTTGCGCGACAGTGAGTTCGTGAGCGATGCGCAGAATCGACCTCCGTGTTACACAACGAACGATTTCGTGAAGCTTGTGTAGCCCGAGAAACCGGCGCAACCATCTTCGCTGACTTATACTTATATGACTTCTATGAAATTGAATTAAAAATGAAACGAAACAGCAGCTTCCAATCTTGCACCACTGACGAACGAATTGGCCCTTTTCAGTACCACCAAAGTTAAGTTAGAATATGCTTCCGCGTTGCAGCGTCGGCTGACGACGGTCCAAACAAGCTAGTCTTGTGGACCGCGTCAAGTTGATACAAATAAGTAGAACTTCTAATCACAGTAATCACCACTTTCTGTGTAATTCATTTTCTGCCTCAGAATTCTTAGTCTAACGTTTCTCCGGCTACATAAATTGATTCTAAATCACTAGAGTTATAACATTCTTAAGTTCTTAATTTAATTTCATTAAATTCTATTTGTTTTTAGAACTCTTAAGTTATAAGCAATGTGCACAATTTAACTCGCTCTAGGATTTACTAGTGTGTTTAGTTTAAAATTATGTATCCACGCTTATGTACTAAACGACCGTCTTGCAGCAGCTGAAGTCATTGGAAAGCTCAGCATTTCTGCAGTAATAACTCCGAAAATAGTAGTTTTTTTGATTCCAAAAACCGGTGCTTGTCGATAAAGACTAATACACAGATAACTTGAACATCATCAAAATAAAACTTTTTGGCATTTCTCGAACATAGAAAAGATACTTCAAATTTATAAAATCTGTTGAACATTATTATATCCATAGCCAAATTTATTCATTCTCTTATTTCTTTGAAAATCTTTGGAACCAAACTCAGTTTAAATTTATCACTTTGAATTTTGATAGGCCCATCAACATCTGGTTTGAGCAACTCAACCAATTATTTCATGGAATTCCAAAACACGGATTCCCAAAACAGGGAAATTTTTTTGTCCAAAAAGACAAAAAAAACTAAAATTTCTATGGTTTTGATAGGTGCTCCATGCTGCTTTGCTTATATTCTCTGAGGAGAAAATCCTTCAAAACTATACCGAAAATTTGAGAAAATATTTACCAGAACAAGGTCCAAATTTGCTCCGAATTGGGAGATAACATGATTTCAGCATATCGAACACCATGATTCCTATGGTTTTCATAGGAGTCTGTTATTAAAAAGCAGCTGATATTTTTGCTTCATTATCAGAGCAAATATTAAGAACTTTCTCAATTTCTACTTTATTCATAACATAAAAAATTTCAGACGCGATGAGGTCTGCCGCTCGTCGATTGGTGTCTATTAGAAGAGTATAGAAAACTACGAGACCAGGTGTTGTGACAAAGAAGTTATCCTTTCATTTCGAATATTACTCCAGCCATCGCACTGAAGACCATCTGTATTTGCATCATTGCATCTTTTATCTTTTTAATTAGTAACGTTAGTATAAACAGAGTCAAGAAATTCAGTTGACGATTGTTTTTTTGCTGTAAGTGTGAATCAAGTCGCAGCATTGAGGAAAATTCTTAACAATTAGAAAAATACGACGGTGAAGTTGGTACGACGTTGGTTCAATGTCGTTTATCCGATAGTCAATCGTCAACATCGTAACGTTGAATATACGATATAACTTACAAGGTCGTTTCAACGTCGTATACTGCCGGTAGAAAGAAACGTTGTAACAATATTGTAACGACGTCGTAAAAGAACTGTTCTATTTAGGTAGGGAACAACGTTGAAACAACGTCTATCTTTGTGGCTGTTACGACGGTGTATTTTACCGTTGGAAAATAACGCTGTTGCGATGTTGTAACGGTCTTGTGAAAAAATTGTTCTATTGCTACAGCCGAATAACGTTGGAACAACGTCTGTGTTTGTGGCTGTTACGACGTTGCATTCCACCGTTGGAAAATAACGCTGTTATGGCGTTTAAACTGTGTTATTTATGCAGTCGAATAACGTTGGAACAACGTACATCTTCGTGGCTGTTACGATGCTGTAACGACAAGCAAGCGATACGACCCTGTAACGACATTGTTCAAAAACTGGTCTGTATTATATCGCTGCACAATTCGACACAAAGTTAGAAATCGGCACTGTAACAGCGTTGTACAGCAGTCTCAGTAAACTGTATTGTTACAATGCTGAAAGAAGATTCTTTTAAAATGTTAGTATATATATCGCTTAACAATGTTGGAACAAGGTCAATAGTAAAAGTTTATTTCATCATAAGAGGATTATGGCAAATCATCTGTTTTATAATTATTGTATTGAAAATTTATATTTATTAAATAACATTATGAAAATAATCTAATGTAACATAGTCACTACAACAGGCGTATTTAAATTTTTTAGGAAAATACATTTATTAGCAATTGATTTTACAGGGATACGTACTTTCTCAAAATCTACATTTTCTACGCAAAATACACCCACTTTTTGGAAGATATCGGAAAATCAAATAAATCGCCGATAATAGGTAGCTGATTTCCTTCGATAATTATATCTCGAACATGTTGACCATTAAGAGTCTTAATAAACATATTAATTATTTGTATAACTTTATTGTTATTGGTTATTACTACGTTGTTTGGATGAGATGACATTAACATTATACCTTGACTCATTGTTATTTGTTGAAAGAAAATTTTATCTTCTTCTATCTTAGAAGAAGTGTTATAGAATTATAGCATTGATAATTTATTATAAATTACAACGCCGTTACAACATTGTATGTCATCGTTTGAAAGCAACGACATAGTTGCTTTCGAACTATTGTACATTGTTACGACATAGTAACAGCATTGTCAAAGAACTGTTTTATTTATGTGTGTTTTATTTACAATGTACAAAAGACATTGTGAGAAACTACTATTTGTGTATCCGAACAACGCTGGAACAATGTCAATGTCCTTCGTTGTTACAATGTTGTGTATTAACGTTCAGAAAAAGCATCGTCACGATGTAGTTACGGCGTTGTGACCAAAATTTCTATTCCGATAATTTAAAAATTAAAAATTATTACATCAATTAATTAGCATACCTATCTGAATAAATAAGCCTAACCTGAGATATGTTTTATTCTATTTGCTTAATCAATTCAAATATACATATATATAATAGGTATATATAAATCTGGGATATAAATATAGTTTTAACAAAGTATAGGTGACGCCACTATCAAAAAATTCAAGATTTTATGCCTTTTCATAAATTTTGTATATTTTGTATGTTGTTCAGAAGTTTCAGTAGTTCGGAGAACACATCATTCATAACTTAACCTCACAAAGCCTCCTCATATAATTCGATTTTCCATTTTTACACGGATCATAAGGGTTTCGAAAGAGTTGTTTTTTTGACATGCGGATAGTTTTCTCGATAGTCAGTGAGTACTAGTAAAAAATATTGCTTCTGATCTTCGTTTTTAGTCAAAATGTTATTATATTCCTGGATTAAATTAACATATCTTTCTGCGATGTTATTTACGACTTTTAATTTCTTTAAAACTTTCGTTGCCTTTTGAAATTTCTCATTTTCGTGCCAAAAAATTGGATCTGTTTCCAAAAACGATTGATCTAGTTTGAATCTTTAAAAAAATTTAACACTTGCAGGTGTTATAAAATAATCCATTTCTTTGTTATAAATAGAGTTCACAACTCTTCCATTCAAAATGATACGGTTTTGACAAGGGGCTTGGATTTCTTCATCTTTTTCTAGAATTCCATTGTCCACCGAAGAAGACGAAGATTTCAACTCCAACACCATTGTGCGCTTAACACTGATACTCACATTTTCATCGAAAAATGCCAGGGCACTCGATTCAGAATTTAGATACCATAAATGGTTCTTAAATTTCAGAAGAGCTTTATCAGATACGTCTTTGTCAATGTTTCTGTATTCTTGCAATTGTTTTAGAAACATCAAATCGTGATTGGGTGCCGAAATTGCAAAAGGAGCGGTAAACCAGGCTTGTACATATACCAGTACAATAACAACGCAAATTTCTTTGATGGATGTTTTTTCTTTCGCTAACATTTGGGAACTTTCACGGAACAAATACATTTTGAAACTGTATATTGCCTTAGACATCCACCGCGCATAGTGCATCGCTCCCGGAAGATGAAATTTGACTGCTTCAAATGAAACTTTGCCAAGAAAAATTTGTACCAACTCTAAAAACTCCTTATAATCATTTCTTGGTTGCGCGATTTCAAGGTGTTGGCTAACAAAGATGTTGATTTCTTCAGCTTGAGCCGACGTTATCAAATTTTTTATTTCATCATCATCTATTCCATAACTGAATTTTGTCTGATCTATCTGAGGCCAAAATTTTTCGAATCGTTTGAAAATCGGTACATCGGAACCGGTAGTCGAACTCGGCATTTTCGCGTCAAAAACTCTTCTCAAAATTACTTCAAAAATATGGTGTCGACAAGCAAAATATAAAACATCTTTTTCGAGTAATTGTTCTAACAAAGTGGCCGCACCAATTAAATGTCCTAAA
>JABFQD010006105.1:0-10095 GCA_022817045.1 Psix sp. ZL-2020
TTTTATTTTCTATAAAAAAACTTGTATTTATAATTTACCTTCTTTTCATTTTATCTAAATAATATGTGTTTAAATCATACGTAAAAAAATATCATTTTTTCATAAGGAAAATTGTATAACATATTTACTGATGATAAAAACAACTATAATGATATTTTATTAATACGTGCAAATTATATAGTAAATAAAAATAATAGTTATATGATATATATAAACATATAAAATATTCAAAATTCAATAGAAAAGTTTATTAAATTATCCGAGTATAAATTAATTTTCATACTATAGTTCGAAAAATATTTAACTGCTTGTTTTTAACAAAAACAACATTTTAACAATTTTTTATGAAAAACAACTTAATTTATGCGTTCACATGTAATTCTTTTACTGAAATTTCATCGAAATTCAACGTAAAATGTAATATAAATAAAAATTGTCAAATTATTTATCTCAAGTTTCTAATAAATTCACTTAATGAAATTGCAAAAATCATAAAATTTGTAGATATATCCTTAAAATAGGAGCAAATACGTTATAAAAATATGAAATCTTCTTTAAATTTTTATTATGAGTATGAGTTAAATGACTAGTAATGGTTCACATTGTTCATTAAATCTATAGTTTTCGAAATTTTATTTATTGTGTCACAATTACCTTGAAGTGTTAATCTTACCCGGTTGACAAAAGGAAAATAATGTCATTAGGTGTTAACATCGTAAATTAAAATATATACTAACTCTATTTTTTTATTGAATTTGTTCATTTTTTTTAAAAATTTCAATTTCATCAAATTTATATTATTAATATAAATTTATGCAACAAACTTTTCATAAAAAAGTTTCCATTTTCTGGTTTGTTTGATTAAAACTTGACACTCTAACATCTTAATGCATTCATTTTTCAATGTATTTATCAGAATACATCATTACAAACTATTATCAATGACACTAGTTAACTCACTTCAAAAATTACTTATGTCAATTTTTTCCGTAGTGAATCATATCATATATGCGTTTCTTTATAAATTTAAGGTCTTAAAGATAAAACTTCATGTTTAAATTTAAATTATCGCTTTAGTAGAAATAATATTAATGTTTATTTTAAATTCAAGATTGTTTCAAAATTATAACTTTATTTAAAATAAAGATTTAAGGTTTGAAACCTTGAGTTCGTATATTAAGAGAAAAAATCTTGAAACCTTTTTTTTGTAAGAAAGTGAAGACATCGCAGACATATAAAAAAATTGTAATGAAAAATAGTCAAATTGATTCCAAAAAAAAAAAAGAAAACATTTTACTGTTCACGATTTTTTCAACTAGTATTATTGTTTTTTATATTTTTTTATTTCTGCGATATATAACTTCCATACAAAAAAGTTTTAATTTTCAAATATGTTTTCTTCCAGTGAGACAGTTTTGATAACTTTGTTCAACTAATGCAATGTTGGATTAGTTTGGATTAGGGATATAAATATGCTTTTCTCAAATCTTTACGGTGGAAAAAATTTTGCAACGCAGAAGAGTGCGGAAAAATTCTATTTTGTTATGCTTGTATCTTGAGTACAAAGGCGTATGTTTCATGTAGATTTGAGAAAAATACAATATTTACTATGTATAGTTTTTTCGTCAAATAAAATATTACTAAAAAAGTAGCTTATGAGCTCAAATGTCATCATACAAGGGTTGTAAATAGTAAAAGTTCATTCAGTTATCCAGTAAATCAAACGTAAAAATTATATTGATTAGTATATATTACTTAAAGGATAAGTAAAAAATTGGTTATTATGTTGAGTAAAGAAATCATATAATCAAAAATTATATAAATAATCGAATCGTTTTAATGTATTAATATTATATTTTCATGGTAAATTTATAATTTTAAAATATAGAGGATTGCCAAAAATCAGAAAGCGTTATTTAAGCGCTGGTGTATAGGAAACAGCGAGTCTGGCAAGCGAAACCCATTGATTTATATAATATACAAACTATACCAATTAAATACAGTTTAAAGCAAATAAATTTTAAATTACGTTTGTGAACTCGTTGGAAGAGGATATGACACAAACATAAAAAATGTTTTAAAAATATAAAATTATTTAATGTATTAACATTTTTTATATCAATATTAATTAATTTTAAAATTCATAAACAAGAACTTCATATTGAGTATATGAGTATTCAGATCCACCAAAAGGAATATAACAGCATCTATGACTGGAATGAACCTAAAACAATAATGGTCACATAAAAATTTTTGTAAACAAAGATAATTTATACCTACATGCAATAGATTAAAAATAATTCAGAAATAACAAATTGGCATTGAAACAATTGAAGGGAGAATATTCCCCCATCCCTTCTTTCTAATGCATATGACTTTCTTTGAATCTATCTCTGTCTTAAAAATGATTAATTTTCTAGCATTAAATACCTTGCCAATAGTAATAGATCCATTATGATTAACTCGTCCAACATATAATTTTTCACCACAATTAGTATACCCAGCTGAAATTGCATGTGGTGGAACTTCTCCAAAATAACAAGTTATCCACTGTAATCTTGCTTGGACCAATACCTAAAGTAATAAATATAAAACAATGAATTGATTGATTAAAATCGATACACAGATAAAAATATATTTTCCATAAATTGAACATAATATTTCAAACCTCATATATACATCACTTACATTTCATATATGAAGTGTCAATAAATTGTATACCATTACAATACTAATTTTTATATAAAAATGTATATAGAAATTAAAATAAAAATATACAATCTATATATGGATTTTTGAGATATATTATTTTTTGCATGGAAATTTAAAATATACATTGTAAATTAAATTGATATAGAAAATTATTCTGAATGTTTGAATATCTTATAAAATAAAAATATATGAATCTTAGAAATATTACTTGTATTACTTAATGATACACATTACATATATACATATTATGAATAATTTAATTTCATTTGAATAAATATTCATAAAAATAAAAAATTCTGTTAATTCAATACTTTTAAACTTTATTTTAAATTGATATAAATGTTACTATTTAATTATATTCAGCTTAAAATAATTCTTAAACGAAATATCACATTTTGATATATTTCGTATTTATTATAATTTACTCGATTTTAATGTCATCAAGAATAAGTATTAATTGAAAATGGAATTATAAATTTTAATAACAAAAGTATTATTTCTTATTCATTATGATCATGTGTTATAACATAATTAAAATGAGTAAATAGAAGTATATCCATGAAAAAATATTAGAAAAAACAGGTGAAAATTACTTCTATGAAATTATATTATTTATTTATTTTATTTTTATATTTACTTCACAATAGTCTTTTGATATTTCCTGTCCTCCGTAACTAACATAAATAGCACTTTTACACGGTATCACTTTGGCTGGTATAAGATCTCCTTCATGGTATGCGCGACCAACGTAAATTGTAGCTCCATCAACATCTGTTCCTCCAGGAACAGCGTGATTAGGAAATTGAAATCCGCGCGAATATGGCATCCATGTAAATCCTGAAAAATAAAGAATATTATTAAAGTTACCCTTTTTTCTACATTGAAAATGTTGAAATGCAATACTTAAATGCCAATTTGATTAATGTTTTATGGGAAAAAATATTTAATGAATTTATGTAAAAATTTCAAAAATATTAAGTTTTTTTCTGAATATATATGAAATATTCTTATTAATTTCATGAACAATAGTTTTAAACATAATTAAGGTATATTGTTACTTAAGATTGAGACTAAATGTTTAAACTAACCTTCCATTGCAACTGTGAGTTAAAGTACACTTTACTTTTCACAAAGTTTTATTCTAATAAATAATACATTTTCAGTTACACTTTTATATACCTTGCACTTTTTCAGGAACTTATTAAACAATTTTCACGTAAGGTGTTTTCGTGGTATCATATTATTTTTAAGATTATCATAACTGATGATTATTTTCTACATGATTCCTGTAATATCAGCAATTAAAATTAAATTATTAAAATCGTTAGATATTTTATTGGAAATAAATATTTCATTCGGTTTTATCAATGATTTAATAAAAGAAGTTCATTAATATTTATCTTAACATAATTCAGTTTTTGGATTCGAAGTAGGGTCTATCAAAAATAAAAATTTTGTTTCATACTGTTTAACATATAAAAATTAATTATACTCTTTTGTAATTTATTATGAATATCGATACAATTAGTTTTTAAAATAAATAAATTTTATAGTATAATTCAATAAAATCTATACAAAATATTCCATTATTTCAGCATAAAGACATATTTAATCATTTTTTCAATCTCTTTAAAAGTACTAATCATCCATTGATAAAAAGTTTAATAAATGGAAATTTAACAAATCTTTCTTCGTACATTATGTTGAAGGATCAAAACAATATTCGCTTTCAAAATAATAGAAATATATTACGTATAATGTATCTATTTGCGTAAAAATAATTAAAGGCTAAAATACTGGTAATTATACACAAAATACATACAATAATAGAAACATATTGTTTAAATTTAGAAAGACGATTATAAGGTTAAGTTAAAAAAACTGTTTATAAAAGAGATCTGTTTGTTTATTATTTTCAGTTTGTTTTCAATTTACTTTTAGATCATTATTAATGTTACATGAATAATATAGATGGAACAAGTAACAAGACAAGATCATTGTCTCTTATAATTTATTTCTTCAGCGCTTACATATTTATTTTATATATTTTAAGTATAATTTATCGTTTGTATTTAACAGTTTAATTCGATATGAGACGCAGCGAGTGAAATATTTCCCTTGTTATGTAATGAAGCTACATTTATTGAATATAATGAACTTAACACTACATTTTATAACGACAATCGTGCAATTCTTGACATTTCTCTGAGGATATAATTATTGATAGATATTTCTTATGATTAATTTTTAAATCATAAATTGACATAAAAAAACTTATTTTGTACTTTCATTTTTTAGAATAACTCAGCTTACACGAGGAAAAAGGAAATATACCACCAGCAGAAAATGATACAACGTAGAACAAGAATGTAAGTTATAATATAAATAATTTTGGTTGAATGTACTATTATTTTTTATTGATATTTATTATCGTTAAAATTTAAGCACGCTGGCAAGTAAAAGTTGAAGCTATTTTGGTTTTGCTTATTGTATCTACAAATTTTAAAACATTACAAAAATATATAGTTTTTTTTATCAAAGTGACAGTAAAAATTTTAATAAAATCAGTGTTATATGTTTTTTCATGTTTTGTTTTTACTATGCCACGAGGATTCAAAACCAAAAAGTATTATATATATATAAATATAATAAAAATAATAGAATATACACTGCTCCAAAAAACCAACACCTTATTTTGGTCGAAATTTTGCCATTTTTCAACTCAACGTATCTTACGTAATTGCGGTTATTTTTTGACCAAATTAAAGCTTAAAATATTTTCTTTCAAGTTTTATTGTACAAAAATTATGAAAAATGAGTACATTTTGTGTAAATAACCTGCACAATTATGACAAGGCAATGGTATAGCAAGGCAATGTAGTAGCATGATAATGGCCAAACAATGACACAGCGATGATATATCATAGCATAGTATTGGCATGGAAGTGGCATGGTAGTATCAGAACAGTAGCAAGACAATAGTATGACAATGGAAAAGCATTGGCAGGGCATAACTGTATATTGACCATGTCATAGCCATGCTAAAGCTACGCTATTAATATACCATACTTAAACCGCTTTATTTAAACTCGCGTTTATCTAATACTGTATGATTTTTCTCAGTAACACTGAAAAAAGTACAAAAATGCAATACGATTTTTAATTGGCCATAACTTTGCCATTTTTCATCGAAAAACATCACTTCTTTTCCTATTTTGTTAAAAAAATGATGAATTTAAATAATCTATTACAAAAATATGGATTCTGGGGGCAATATACATGTTCAAAGTTGGCAAAAATTTTGAACAAAAAATTTTTTTTGTTTACAGGTTGTTTACGCAAAGCGTACCCATTTTCTCATGAATTTTTCCATAACATTCTTAAAGAAGAAATTTTAAGCTTTAATTTGGTTAAAAAAATAACCGTTTTCGATCAAAATTACGGAAGATACGATGAGTTGAAAAATGGCAAATTCTCGACCAAATTAAGGTGTTGCTTTTTTTGGGCCAGTGAATATCGTTTATCAAAATTCTTAAACAATAATTAAGTGAGCATGTATTTAAAAAATTTTCTTATACAGCTTTCATCTATATTATTGCCCATGTTGCACACGAGATTTTGTGTTACACGTGCATATTAATTATATACAATAACTATACAAGAAAAATTAGGAAGTCAGTAGAGATCTGGAGGCCACATTGAAAATGGAGAAAAAACCTGCAAAGCGAGGGAAGAGAGGGTTCATGGGCACAGCCCCTGGCGGGGGGCCGGCATCGATGCCCCCGCACAAGGGGTTTGGAGAGCAGAGCTTCGCGAATACATAAACATTTATTTACACATAAGACGACCAATGCAGTAAATAATCCATCGGAGTGTTTGAGAGCAAGCAGCATAGTGATTAAAAGAAGCGCGAACCAATTCTCGGTAACTCAATTCTTAAACTCACTGCGTTGATAGAGCATGTTCATATGGGATCACTTGGACTGCAGTATGTGAAAATCTCGAAAACCGTGAGAGAGCGCAAAAACCTGACATTAGATTCGTGTTCAACGGGTCAAAAAATCCCCAGAAATGGCAATTTCATTCCATGTTAGGGCAGAGCGGGAGAACCAAAGAATCTATTTACCACAAACGCATTTCAAAAAATCATAAAAGTTTACGAAGGAATATAATTTTTAACTTATTTAGTATTAAAAATATAGTTCATCAAATTCTAAATCTTCATCGATCTCTATTTGCCTCAAATAAAGATCTTAAGTAGTTTCGTTTGCCTTGATATACCCCTATCAGGATACGCACTAACGCGTACCAGAGATTACTCGCTAGATCTGAAAATTCACAGGCACCCTCGTAGAAAATTATGAGAACTGCGTAGGTTTTTCAGCGCTATCATTTCAAATTCATAAAACTGATTAGTGTTTTGTCGTGCAAGTTGGTAAAAAGATATTTGACTGTATTAGATTGTATATAAGATGTCTGGTATAAGAGTAAAGATTTTAGAAATTCTTTTAGATTTTTTATACAATTTCAATGAAACTATTGATTTTAATTCATAAGTTCATATGAGTTTAAAGTTTTATTTAATATAAATTAAAACTTGACACTTTTTATGATATAAACTAAGTATAATTATTTACATTTAAATTTTGTTCGTCGCTTCTGGTCAATTTTAATTAATATTATAGCCTTAGTATGGTACAGTAATGCCCATGCACTGCCCTACCAATGCTATTCTATTCCCATACTATTACCATACCACTGCCTTGTACATGTTTAAAGTTGGCTAAAATTTTATTGGTGTTTTTTTACGCACAGTGTATTTGAATATTTATTCTATTTTATTTCAATAATTTTGAAATGCCAAGAATAAATATATAAACGCAGAATATTTAGCTAAGTGACTATCGGTAAAATTCATAAATAAATAAAATTCATTAATATTTGGCTATTTAAACTGCAAAATGGAATTTTGACTGAACTCAAATTTTTAACAATTATTACGTTGAATTACAACATAGAATCTGTTTAACTGTCGCAATGTAAAAAACATTGCTAAAAAATGTTTCGGTAAATTTATAAATGCAGCAGAATCAATACATAAAATAAAAATACAATAACAATGAAAGTTTCACATTAGAATATTTAAGGATTTTATTTTTTTGTGAACACATTTATTAATTTGTGAACGAATATTAAAAATATCAAGTTCTATTAAATTAAATCTTGAAACGATTGTATTATATAGTGAAACTTATACTAGATATACATTGTCGAAAATTAAGAATGAACAAACTGACAAAAAACACATTTTGGTTAACAATTATTATAAGTCGTTATACTTCTCAAGCATTTTTTTTCAAATCGAATTTTTAATTCTATTATATTTTTTTTATTAATTTGATTACCTTCATAAACTTACCAATACTTACTAAAGGTACAAGTAATAAATATTTTATAGTATTTAAATTATGTTTACAAGATGATTATAAAATACGTTGGCATTTTTATCTTCTTTACATAAACTTTAAAAATTAATTATGTTACATTTAATAGCGACAATTTAACATTTGATGTTTCGTGAAATAGTATTATTACTGCAGCGAGGATACTTGAATTTGCAAACAAACATTTTTTCCGTAAGAGTTTCGAAAAAAATCAAAGAATTCTTCGATTATATAAATTATAATTTATATATATCTAGCAAGTCTCGAATTAAGATTTTAGATATATTAAATGCTTATCTTTTTATATAATCAAGTATGCGGTTCATGATATGCACCATCTAAATTTTTTTTTATGTAGTTGACTCTCGCGCCATTTTATTTAATTTAGTTCCATCTTTAGTTCTTTCCGGTTTAAATGAATAAAAATCACTATAGATGAATTGTTCCTTGTTGCAACAGCTCGTTTTATTTATGTTTCTCCTCATATCTTCAACAAAATTTTCGTCTATATTCATTAATATTTGGGATAAACCCAAAAAGTTTTAAGGTTTCCTCGTTGCTCCAAATGATTTAAATCCTGTGGATCACATTCCTTGCCTAAGTTTTCCTCCAAAATCAAAATTAGATCCCGAGTCTGACATGAGTCCTACATCATCAACATTTGCAGAAATATTTTCAATATCCCCGTGATAAAGTATTTGGTCATTTGTAATTTAATATTAAAAACAGACAGGAATCTTGCATACATTTTTTTTATGTTACAGTGTGTCTCTTCTCATGAGAAAGTTCACTTTCCATTTTTTTTCTTTTTTTCAATATTTAAATATTTTCTGAAATAGGTACATTATGTCCCATCTCGATTAAAGACTCACTGTCAGATAACCTCACCTTTTTATCGGCATGCGTATCAACTTTTACTGTGTGGTGTTCGCCGGTACTTTTTGACCTTAACTCTTCAACCTCTATTTCCTATCTTCCGATGTGTATACATCAGACACATTTTAATTATTCTTCAATTTTTTTAAGTTTTTAAATTGAAAATTATTTTTTATATTCACATTGATAGTCTCCATTACAACATTTTTACATTTTTGTTTTCTTGTTTCTATAACACTTCTACCCTTATTGCGCTGTCCCCTGTGCGTGAAAATTTTAATTCGAAGTAAGACACGAAGCGCTTCTACTCGGTGTATGTACCATGGATCTTGTACCGATTTTTATCAATGACTTCAGTTGTGTTGATACAATCTTAACATAATTTTTCGCCAAGGTCAGTAATTTTCCAAAAAGTTTGCAACTTACTTTCAAACATTTTTGAAAGAAATTTTGAACATTATTAGTTTATATACCATAAAAGCATCTCCATCATAGGAGTGATCATAAGAGTATGAGTGATCATACTCTTAAAGAGAAGTAAAATATGCATTCAATGCGTATTGGTATCTTCATCATATCTTGCCTCCAGTTATCACAATTAAAATCTTTTTATTTTTCTCAGTTACGAAACCAGCTAAATAATTAACAGTGTTTCCTTAATAAGGCAATTCACTATCATTAACATCATTATTCACTTTCAATATATTATAAAATAATTTTAACGAAAAGTCAATTTTCCATTCTACATCGAATTTTGGTAATTCTTCAAAATAGTTGCTTAGCTCGGTTATTTCGGAGACTCTAAAAAAAGGACACACATTCTCGAATATTTCAGGCATTCGATGATTAGCATCTAACATTAACTTTATCACTACCCGCGTGGAAAAAGTGCGTCTGGATGAGCATTGGAATAGTGCTGGATATTTGTCTGGTTAGAGTCAGGATATTGTCTGGAACAAAACTGGATATAAGCTGGAAAAAGTCTGGCGAATAAGCTAGAATATTGCTGGATAATATGTGGCTGAGGAGCGCGTCCGGGTCTAGATACAGACATCATCCAGAC
>JABFQD010006106.1:0-10092 GCA_022817045.1 Psix sp. ZL-2020
ACATTTTTGAAATTTAGTAATTTTATAATTTTTTCGTATTACAAAATTTATAAATATTGATAGTTTATTAAAAAAAAAGTTTATATCAAGCACTTTAAGATTCAGAATATGAAGATTTATCAAACAACATGTTCAAGATTTGGAAACTTACTTATGGACTGCAATATAAATTCAACGTGATTCAAAAAGTTTTATGTTCATATTATGTACACAGACATTGAACAAATATGATATACAAACATCACAACTGATTTCGAACTCTATATCAACATTATTTTTAATTATGCAATTAAAAATTAAAAATATAAAATACCATGTATAAAATAAACATATTAATCATAAAAATTACGAAAACAATCATTAAAATCAACATGCACAAACATGTTAAATAGCCAGCTTTCCAAAAAACGTGAGAATATTTAAAGGAACATATATATTATTATTAAAGCTTTAAATTTTATTTACCTATTTTTATGCTTATAATAAATCAATAAATATTTTCTAATTAAAAAATTATATTTTTTATGATGCAAACAATAATATACGTCACAAGCGCAAGAAAAGAATAAGATCACTTCTTAGAGGGAAAGAGAGAAATGATGTTTTACTTTGAAGAGAGTAAAATGCTGCTTTGAGAAAGTGATAGTATTCCCAAGGGTGCAGCTCAAGAGAATAAAAACTCTATAGTAATAAAAATGTTTTACTTATTAAAGATTAAAATGTGGTTTTGCTCCTCCTCTAAAATCTTATAGGATTGTTTTATTAAAATGTTTAACGTAAAAATATACAATCACAACATGTATGACACAATAAAACAAACAATTACAGTAACAAATATACATATACTAGGAAAATAAAAATGTCAGGTGAATGGTAAAAAATAAAATAAATAAAGAAATAATTTGCAACATCATGATTTAATATGAAAAATTTATCGATTGAATTTTGGGTTAAAACTTTTTACCATCAAAATAGTGAGTCATACAGGAATTTCAAAGTGTATATTTATTATGCATTATTTTTCAAAGGAAACATAACATTACAATATAATTTCACTATATGATAATTTTTCATAAATTATAATCGTCTAACTAATTTTACAGTCGATGATTTATAAAACGTACATCATTATTATCTTGCACCACAATGTAACACATTTCAAATGTGATCGACGATGATAAGTGTTTCTTATATTTTTTACTCAAAACGCACATTATCATGTTAAAAATATTTTTTACATAATATATGGTTTTCTTGTATTATTATCATATTCCAGGTCAATAGTTTTTAGAAGAAAAGAAAAACAAAAGTACATTTCTTTTAGTATATTGTATATTCTACCCCAATTAATTCCAAAATTTATTTGTATCACAAGGTACGATTTAGTAAAATTATTTTTTATTTAACGTTATTAGTTATTTTTAATTATTTATAAAAAATAATAATAACACATTTGTTATTAATTCAGTTACAGTATTAAGAAAGATTTTTAACAGTTAATGACAAATTATTCTATTGACCATTGTCCAATTTTGTTTTATTCTGTTATTGAATTGCATTTTACACCTGTAATTTAGCGCACCTTAAAAAATAAAACAAAATAATTTTTTAAAGTAAAAACAATAAGATCACAACATTACATTAAAATTATTGTGCTATTGCAATCGTTTATAACTAATTGCTTTAATTTTACTTTTAGGTTATTTTATTATATCATTTATTTGTAATATACAATATGGCTATTCAATTTTTACACGATTGTCAATACAATCATTTTTACTCATAACAATCACTTCAATAACTATTAACAATATTTTAATAGTGTCAATACAGTCAACATTAATGGCTATTTTAGCTGTGTATAACACTTTATCAAAGCATATTACTGGTAAAATTTTGATATCGTTTTTATTGAGTATTGGTTAGGAAATGTGTTAGAATCTTTATATTCGATTCTAGTATTGTTCTAGAAAATATCGAGAACGTTCAAGCTTTTTATGATATCGTTAATAAATTTCAAAGTATAATTCTTAAGATGTAATAAAGTATTTTATTACATAAAGAATTATGAAGAATCAAAGAATTTTTCATTTGATTTAAAATATATATATATATTATAACTATATTTACAAAGAGTAGCAGTTGTATTTAACAATATAAGAGCACTAGTGTATGTAGTTTGTAATGAAGGGTTTATGCAGTGAAATCAAAATTGTATCAATTTAGAATTTTGTATGAAATAATCATTTATGACATATTTTAATGACAAAAGGTTTTTTCGATTGCTTTTAAATTGTTATATAAAATTAAATAATTTAATATAAATTCGAGCCTGGTTTCAATTGGCACTTAAAGTATTACTCTCACGAATGGCAGCAATTGTAAACGGCATCGTGATTTTTTGAGAAAACGCAAAATAAAAATAAATGAAACTCACTTGTAGAAATAATAAGTAAACTATAACTTTATTGCATCTTGAATAATCTATAAAAATCTTTTTATATACATTAATGCAAATCATGAAATTAATATTGAAACTAAGACGCACTATTGTGACAATAATTGATAAATAATTAACCGTAGTTTTCACAATAATTTACGATGACGTTTATTTTTCTTATTAGTTAAAATAATTAAAAGGAATATTGCGAATTCGTGACTAAAATGTGTTTCTTTGGCTACTTACACTGAGTCATTATCCAATGAAATCGTTTGACTGTTGATATCAGATTCGATATTCATGTGGTGGCCGTTCAATTCCTTGTTTTCACCATTATCAGTTTGGTTATCAAGGACAGTTTTATTATCATTAAGGCCATTAGCATGCGTACCATTATGCATGATATCGGGACTACCATTATTTTCCATTCGCAGAGTGCTTTGCTCGCTACTTAAAAATTGTTGAGTAGCCTCTGATATGAGACTAGCTGTCATAACATCTTCGACTTTGCTTTCAGGAGATGTCTTTTCACTATCATCATGACTATTGTCTTCTTTCATTTTTTCACTTTCTCCAGTTTCGCCCTACAAGTCAAAATTAAATATTAGATAAATTTTTTTTATGTAATATCAATAAATAAAAGAGATTAAAAAAACTAATTTACTCTCAAGAAAATATATTATCAAGTGATATTAGAAAATATATGAAATAATATTGATTTTATTTTCCTTTAATTATATTTTAATTAATATAATATACTTTAATTATCTGATCATAAATTATAGATACACCTTGGCTGATAAATTCGCCTGATCTTTGCTGGCACGAGTTCTCTTCATAATTGCTTCAACGCGTTTGCGTCTTTTGTTTCTTTCTTCCTCTTCTTTTTTGAGACGTTCTTCTGTCTGGATTCGTTGCCTAAAATAAAATCAAGTGAATATACGAAACAAATGAAAATGATTATACATTACCGTCGTAGATATTTTTTAATTTTTTGAATTTTGAATTGATTGTAAAGTTGATATCATCTTGCAGTAATACGCTATTATTTACCTTTCTGCCTCCTCTCTAGCCTTGCGTTCAGCTTCTTCTTTTTCTTGTTTCTGTCGCGCTTCCTCTTCTCTTCGTTTTTTCTCTTCTTCTTCTCGTCGTTTCGCTTCTTCTATTGCTTGTTGCAGTCTCTGTTTTTCAGCTTCTCGAGTTTCATTTGCCAAACGAATCGTTTCTTCCTCCAAACGTCGTTGCTGCTCTTCTTCAGCACGTAATCTTTCAGCTTCTAAGCGAGCTGCTTCCTCCTATAATACATCAAATAAATTTGATTAATTTTATTCTATTCAATGCAAATTAATCGTTTTTATGCTTATTAATTTTCAAACAATATCTACCTTGCGTTGGCGTTCCAATTCAGCCTCTCGCTCAGCTTGTTCTCGAGCAAGACGTCTACGTTCTGCCAACGCTGCTTTAGCTTCTTCTTCTGTATTAATTCTCACCTTGGCAATCATTGAAGCTGCATGAAAACAACATTTAAATTAATGATAGCTTAAATGAAGTCTTGAAATGTGCTTATTTTTTTTATTTATAATACGAATTTGAAATAACATTACGTACCGCTCATGTCACACTCTTCATCTACGTCCGGTTGTTCTGATTTTGTTTCTACTTCTGGACTCTTCTTTTCAACTTTGTTATCACCCTTCTTTTTCAGAGAGTTGTGTTGAACTGACTGTTCATCCTCTATAGCCGGTTTACCAGAAGTCGGCAACTCCTGATTTGGAGGAGTTTGTTTTTTCGATTCCTGAGCAGCAGGTTCGTTCGTTACTATTTCTTTTCCGTTCTACGGAGAAAACACATAAACATTTGTATATATTTTTATTACGATAGATATAAATAAATAAAAGTGATTTCTTCGTATATTGGTTTAACATAAATAGTATGAATATTATTAAAAATTTAAACATACTTCTCTCTTTTCAGAGCCTCGATCTTTTTTTTCCTCATGCTTATCTGCAACTTCAACTTTCTTATCATTTTTGATTATTTCTGTCTGGTTATCACGTGTAAATGGTACATGTTCAATGCCTGGACTTTGCAACGGCGTTGCTCTTGGTGTCGCACGAGGTGACGCTTTGACGCTTCTAACAAGTTTCTCCGACGATTTTCTCACATTGTCCGTTGCTTTGGGTGTCGATATTTTCTTTGGAGTGCTTTGGACTTTGGGCAGTGGTGGTTTTGAATCTTTTGTGGCTTTCACATCTCCGATCGAATCTGTTAATTACAAAATTTAGATGAAACATCTCATATAATTTGCGTTTCATACATTGATCTACTGTATTTATATGTGCAATAACATTAAAAAATTATATAAATAAATATAGATGAACAAAAAATTAACAAATGATAATAATTTAAACAAAATATAAATAAAAATGTCACTAAAAAATTATTGCTAATCTATCTCGAAAACGATTTATTGCAGATTCCATAGCTGTTAAAGGTGGATAATAATTATTAAATGTGAAAGAAAGCAAATGTTGTTAGAGAATATATTCAGGTGCAGGTATTCGATTAGTTATGAAAACAGCCATGGAATTGTTGACTCATAATTTGAAAGCCATGCTCACTGTGTCGTTCTGTGACAGAAACACCAGTTCCAGCAATAGAAGCAGGTCGCGGTCGACGAGGGGTAGTCGATGTGCGAGGGCGCAGAGTCACGTTACTGCTGCCTATGCTGCTGCCGCTTTGTTGACTCATGGAGCTGGGTGGTCGCGATGGGCTGTTCGGTGTTACTTCACCGCTGCGGATACCTATATAGATCCACCCATTTTGTTTTAACTTTGAAATATCTTTACATTTGCAGTCATCTAATTAACTTGTTTCATGAAAAAGTTACTATTTATGTCGATCAAAAATCAGATCATTTCAAATCATTCATCATCATAAGAAACAACAAATTCATTTTCGATTTTGTGATTATAAAGATCTGCTGAAAATCTCCATTCCGAAATCAAGCCTAAAACTGCCTGATTTCTTATTCTAATGCTGCAATTTCCAAGAACACTTTTTCACAAGAAACATCTAGTTGGAAACCAATCAATCAGTCAAGATGCGCTAGCATTTGCGCGCATAACGTGTCAATAAGCAATGTCGCGTATGACCAAAATTACAGTTAATTTGTATGAAGTAGAAATGGTGGATTAATCAGGCCAAGTATTATTTAAATTGTTGTAAGTTGCAGGCTCACCATGATTATCGCCCGATTCACAGACAATTATCATCTATACAAGTGCTAATAACAAACCATATGACAAATCAAAAGCAAACCATAAATGAAAAACATTAACAAACCATAACCAAACAACTAAAAGGCAATTTGTATTGCACATTAAATACAAATGGATTTTGATGAAGTGATTAGTGCCTCAGCTGAAAATTCAGTAACGACATTTTGTGATGAAAAATATTTTCTTGAAAATGTCGATTGCATAATTCGTAACTAGGCTACCAAGCTGGTGTCACGCATTGGTGGTAATATAATATTCAGATATAATACTAAAATTGTACCTTATCAGAGATGAACGTCGATATAGAATGAAACCTTCACCTTTGTCATCGAAAATTGTAGCAGATAGTAAATTGTTGTAGGGAGCTACTGTTTAATCAATCAATAAGCTTGAAATTTTGTTTCTGAGACTAACGTCAATGCACACTTGAGTAGAGTTAAATTTTTTCCATTGCGATACGAAACAACTTAGATTGTAAGAAAGCTGATACATGTACTTTTCATTGATTTACAGTTGCTCCCTTTCTGTCTGAAGTTCATGCAAATACGTATGTGCTCCCAACTCACTTCAAGCATCTATGTTATTGATTCTTATAGAAACTTATTTACAATTGAAGAAGCGGAAACTCAAGTTACCACCGTTTCAATTAAAATTTCCCCAACGTTTTATGACCAAGAATTTTTGAAAGCAAAGTATAAAAATCATGGTTATTCCGTGTTTACAATGAATAAACTGATTAAAGAAGTATCGGCTTTTACGTTTCGCACAATGAGCTTTCATGTATCGAGCTTTTTATATCATGTTTCGTGTTTGCTACGAAGGGAAGGGATGTTTGTAATAGTGCACGTAAAATGATCAATGTTTGGCTGCTTTCGTTTCTATATATTGATCATTGAATTAAGCGGAAAATTTATAATAGATTCAATAGCAATAAAGTTTTCATACAAATTTGAAACACATGTCTCCTATTAAATGAGTCTTATCATAAATATATTATTTACTTTTATTTATTTATTAAAGAGAATATTTATGAACCAGTTATATAATAGGTAATTACACAATAGGATGTAATGTTACAGATCACAGGAGAATTCGCATGGATGAATACGTATTTAAATTTGTTTAAACCAAGCATGAAGAGTGAATTGAAGTTGTGACAATAAAAACGCGAAAGTAGGTCAAGATCTGAAGTGTCTCCAAGTTTAAAAATTTTGATTCCTACAAAAATAAAGAATATTCATTTTTAACTGGAAATATTGTAGTTAAATTAGATACTGATCTTTGTTCATTTTTCTTGTTTATATTTACGACAAAAATATTTAATTTCATACTTAATTACGAATGTATAAAATTAAAAAATTAAATTTAAATTAACCTTTCCTTTTTTTCTGTACTTACATACCTAAAAGATAACATAAAATCAATTAAGCCCAAAAGAACAGACTTAGTTATATGTATTATAGTAAAATTTAATAAGCTTGTCAATTTAGTTTAATTAAAAACACAAGATAATTTAGTTTATATCGATATGAAATATAGTATAATTGCTATAAATAGGATGACCAAGCCGAAACATGAAGCTCATCATAAAAGAACTTAGCGTTGTCGTTGGAAGAAATTATCGTAAGATAAAATAAAATGAAGAGTTGAGTGCACAGGGACGTGCTCACCTTGTTGCTGCTGGTATTCGCGCGCCTTGCGACGTAGTCTTTCGGCACGCGTGGGTCTCGGCATCGGTACCGAGCCTGGCAAAGTACCCATGCTACGCGAATTATCCGAACGTTTTAGAGTTTTTGCCGCGGATGCAGCCAAATGGGACATGCTGCGACTCATGCTAGAAGCGGCCAAAGGCTGGGCCTGCCGTTCCGTCAAAGTGCTAAGCTCGGCGAGCTTGGGTTTCCGAGGCTGCGCCAGTTGGTCCAGCCTGGACATCGAATAGGTCCTACCTGGTGAGCGCGTGAACGCCTTCGTCCCGGAGCCCCGCGCTGACGGCGGTCCATCGCGAGGAGATGGTATGGTCGGTACCAGATCTGTACGTCGTCTGTTCACTCGCAAGTACATTGCGTTCGTGCCTGGAGTTCCATCGCTATCGTCACCTGGAAAGTTTTAGGCTTAGAAGCGTTCTAGCTGGCTTCATAATCTCAAATACGCTTGAGTTAATTTTCACTGCTGATCAAATTTGGGCAATGTCAAATTTTTGGCTTGATCAACGTAAAAGTTACGAAATTACGTTTTTAAACAATAAATGATTTACAAAAGATGTTTTATGTTTGTATTAAATTATATTATATTAGTATTATTGATAGTGTTGATTATTCACTTCATTATCACTGTGTCCGTTTTAATATTATTTTTATTTAATTATGATATTGATTTAATAAATTAAGAAACAGTGAAAAATTAGCAGCATTTTTAATTGATTTTTATAGAAAATTAGTTTTCTTTCACAGTTTTACTTTACTAGATTATATTAATTTTTGAGAATTGTACAAACGAAGTGTATAAGTATATATAACTGTGCATCAACGATTAATACAAAGATTATTAGTCTTATGGTGTTTTAGGTAAGCCCTTTTAAAAGTAAATGATTTATTAATTTTTTCGTAAAAACGAAAATTAAATTTAGATAAATTATTTTGAAATACATTTTGAACATCTTCATTTGATCGCCCAAATTCAATAACATCATGTCAACTAGACTGAAAACAAAATTTATTCCCAAAATAATATTATAAACCCATGCAAAAAGAGAATGTAAACCAAAAAAATCAAAAGCTACGAAACTGAAACATACATTCATAATACGGCGAAACAAAATGAACTGAAATTTAAGAAAACGGTAAAAAACATGCTGATTGTATCATGCAATGTTTTGAAATCATAGCAAACAAAACCATTGGGCCAGCCTGCAACGATATGAATATCAGTGCGAAGGTTCCGAAATTTTCAACTGAAATTATATTTTTATAAGATTATCCTGTAAAGAAAATTAGATTTTTTATATGTTATATTATTATTATCATTTTCAGCAATTAAAATTGTAAATCCAATATTTGCATTGAATACAACACATAAATGCTATGTACGTACAATCATTTTCTGTATAATTTTTTCCTGGAAACTAATAATATGTAAATTTGAATTGTGTTTGTATATAAGTATAAGGTAAAGAGTATACGAAGAATAGAATCTGTAATAAAGTGAGCTACATTAAAAAATTTTCCTTAATTTAAAGTGAAATGATATTTTGAATGTGTGTACTTTAATTAGTATCAGAAATTAGTTATGTTGTATTGAATTTCATGTCCCATATCAATTAATGATGAAATATAATATCAAATAATGATAATAGAAAAATTAATATGGAGTATGATTTTTTTCATTTACTTAAATATAATAAACTTATTGATTTTAATTTTAAGCAAAATGAAATAATTCTGGATTCAAATAGTGCTGGTGCAAAAGCTACTGAAAGCAAAGAAATGAGAAATTGAAATAAAACCAATAATTGAAACTAAAAATGGTTATAATTAAGAAAAAAGAAGCGTGCTTTTGTGATTGCTAACGTACGAGAAAAAAGAATCAGAATCTGTGTTATTTTTAATCTGTCTAAAATGGCGAAAATCGAAATGAAAAGTAACCGGATTGTAAATATCCAGATATAAGAACCAATGTAAAACAATTCAATCAATAAGGGGCAAACTTTTCAAGCGGTATTGCAATAGTCCAGATACTTTTGATTTCGGTAATTGTCTAACACTATTTTTCTACAACTCAATACTCTGAATTAATCAACGCTAACAAGCATTCTATATAATATATTTTATTCAATTGTTCTTTAACATTTTAATATATTATGTAATTTGACTATAAACAACGAATCATTTAAAGAAAGAATCATTCAAATAAAATATATTATCGACTAATGTTTGAAAAATGTTGATCATTCAGAAATACGTGAAGATTAGACAACGCAGTTGTGGACCAAGTGCAGAAAAATTTGAGACAGAGATCAAGAGTTCATTTGGAAATAAAGTTGTTTTCCCCCAGTGCAGACTCTGATTTCTGAACTCACCACTGGCCCCCCGATGAATCATTGAACGTCTAGAATCACTATCTGGCTTATCGTCTATAGCAAAGATGTCAGTAGTAGGAGGCAGAGAGAGGCTGGCTCTCTTATTTTTTGCAGGAGTTAAAGGGGGATCGGGACTGGTATTCCAACTGAACACCTCATACATAGACGAGGACATTCTCATATCTGTAAAAAAATACCCGCCAATATATAATGATAATAAATAAACGTGTTATACATTGTTAGTTTATATCCTTGTTTGTATTAAATATAAAAAAATGTGTTTAACAATTTTTTAT
>JABFQD010006107.1:0-10094 GCA_022817045.1 Psix sp. ZL-2020
TAATTTGAAAATTTTTTTGAAATTGTATCTTTTTAATCTTTTTTTTCAAATCTTTGATATCAAAAATTTAATATTCGTAATAATTAATGTTTAGGTTTTCTATTCATTATTTTAATATAATATAATATAAAATAAAGAAATATGATACAGTCTCTTTCGTAAATATACAGTAACTACTTTATTCTTAGTGTCATTTTTGCTTAAATTCATATTCAAATAACCTGTTGAATTTATAAGTTTTAGGGCAATTTTCACATTTTGTTCTGCCGTATAAACTGAAAAGTACATTTAACTATCCATTTAAACTATTGATTGAGTTGACTCAATTTGATTTTATCTAATTTCATTTAATTCCATATTTTTACCAAAAGGTATGATTTTATTCGAGTAAAAACTTAAATTTGATGAAAAATCAGTAACGGAAACAAAAAAAAATGAATCCACTTGCGTAGAAGCACCCATCGATCTCTAATAATGTTCATCCCCATCAGAAACAGGCGGGTCAACGAATTATACCTAATCTATGCATCGGATTATCATAATGACTCTCATTATATCGTGCGACGTTGGCGTCATTGCGTTCGGCGTAAGTTGAAGCAAATGTCGTTGTCATTCACATCATTATTCCAGCATCTTGCTTCTCCGTCCCAGTTACAGTGTCGACCGGTAATATATTCTAAATAACACAATATTACAGCAAGTCTCCAGTTTGACTAGTCAGGAGTTTGCCAAACTGTTGTTCTCTCCGGAGGCACTCTCAGCTAAGTAATCGCGAAGAGTAAAAACGTCATAAAATACAGGTGACGCTGCTCCGTGACGTCAGACCAGCGCATCTCGTTTTATCCTGCAACTGTAGAGACGTCTCACGTTGAAACCATTCCTCCAAAGATCTTGAAAATTACGGTATTAGTTTAGGCAGGAAAATCCTCCAACACCTATTAGCTCAACTTCCAAAATAGTAAAGATTCAATAAAAATAGCATTTTCCCCTTAAAGCTTACATTCAAATGCAGAGCAGCAGTTCTTATTTTATAATTTAGGTGAAAACAGCTACATCTGATTAACGAAAGTTGAACGTCTCGGATGATTCTTTTGGGTGTATTTTGGGCGGCACAAAATTTGAAACATTTTTGAAAGACAAACAATTGAGATGGCGTAAAATATACGAGCTGGGTTTGAGCACCCTCGAAAGAAAGGCTCGGTCGAACCACGCCGAGACGATTAAGCCCCTTCAATTTACACTCGAGCGATTCAGCTCACTGGACACTTCTTAATCCCTCGGTCCAAACTAAATGCCGCTGCACACGTACACCAGAGACATTACTCATTACAAACATTCCGACTCGGTGTTCGCGGCCGAAAAGGGGGCTCCTCTTCTGTGTGTCTTCATCAACTTATCCGATGCTCCGAAGCGCGAAAAGTTTGGCTGACAAAAGTGTTCCAGCAGCGACGATAAATAAAGACCTGGCTATAACGAGACGCCCGACGAAGAGGACCAGCACTAGACAGAGACGCCGGCTCGATAAACTTAAATTACGGACACTCCCTCGGCGCAAAAAGTTCACAATTGAATAACTTTATAATTTTTTGTTTCCTTTAATTCCCGCGATAACGCCTGCATATTCTAACCATTTCATTCGCCCGAAAGTTCACCCCGCTGCGCGAGGCCGCTCGACGTCTTATTCTTGGCCGCGAGCGGCGAGCGCGCGCCCTCTTTCATTTCGCCCCGGATTTGTATTCCCGGGGAAAAAGAAGCCGCGACGAATGAGAAATGGCATGCCGCGAGAAATTCGTTAGAAAGTAATTAGAAATATGACTTGTCAGGGGTAAATGGGCCGTTATGCCGCGGATAATCGTCGCGCCCTCACTCCGCTGCCTTTTTATCAAGATCCCCTGGCACCAACTCACGCTTCAACTCGACCTGGCTTTCTATTTTTGATCTTCATTATTTCCGCAAACTTTTTGACTTTGGCCGCGACGATTTATGCCGTTTCGCTGAATCCCAAATGGACCTTCGCGAAGAAACAACTCTGCAAACTGCTCGACGTTGCAGCAATCGCGAGTTCATCCGCAATTATACTCTTCTACTGAAGCCAAACATCCCGCTGATCCATTTTTCTGATACGCTTTTTTATCTCAAAGCTGTTTTGAGTGTTAACTAAATGTAAATCGCGGATTAACAATTCTGAGTGAATTTCGCTGTTTGATTTAATCCGAGAAAGAAGCAGCAATGCGATAGGCCAGCTTTAATTAATTCAGCTTCGAGGGAAAAATCAGCGCGATCGAGCGCGAGAAAACTTGCCGCACGGTTAAGCGTTAATAGATTTATCGTCTAATGAATTTTTGAGGTGGCCTTAAAAGTCGGAGGGAACCGCGATATTTTTCGGCAGATTTATAACGCCGCGAAGCGGAGCGTGGGAGATGAGATCGTCATTAAAAAACAACCGAAGAAAGAGGTGAAATCGGTCGTTAATCTCGAGAAAAATTGAGTCAAGCCAGTGAGTTACGATCGGCCCGATAATCCGACCGAAGAATAACTCAATTTTACAGAAAAAGAGAATGAAAGGAAATATGTGAAAATGACCGTTTCAAATAATGTACGATCGCCTTTGCTTGAAGAAATATAGTTTTCAAAATGAACACGTGTTCATAATTTCAGCTGATTAATATCGCAATTATATGAGAACTCTAAATTATTTGTATTCTATCCTCCTTTTTTTCTCCTCCGTCACTATATTCTTTTGAACGATAGTTGTCTTGACAAGAAATTCCATAATATATTATAAATTGAACATCACAAATGATTGGTTATAACCTTTCTTATAAGAAAGCAAAAATGTGGTATGAAACAGTTGTATCGAAGCGCTGTGATCAAGACCATCTGCTTAAGTAGTAGTTAATTCAGCATATAATGAAATAGACGAACAAGAGGCAAAGGGTTGAAACAATGGTGGCAAAAGCCGAAGCCCCGCGCGATCATCGTCGGCGTGGAAAAGGTCTGTTTGAAATGAAAAAAGACTGAAGCCTCGGTGCGCGCAAATTGCGCGCGAGCTGAGCGTCGCCCGGGCTTTCCATTTCCAAGGTTAATATATTTGCGGAGGAAAATTATTTTTAATTTCTGCCCCCGCGGTCCGCGGGCTGAAGCACGCGACACGACTGCGTAAGAATTCCTTAATTAGATTCGAGGCGCGCGCGGCCAACTCCAGAGCGTTTCTTTTGTTCCAAACACCACTTGGCGAACTGCGATGGTTCATGAACTACTTTTATTATGGCGATGTCTCCAAATTGCTCGCGTAATATTCGCGGCAGAATATCAAATCTTAGCTTCTGCTTTCGGGTTAAGCGAAACGAGATAAGCCCCGGCCACGCAAGACGTTTCCATTTGTCAAATGCTATTCACTGTAATTATTCAGCATATTTATTAATCATACATTAATTACGTTTCGCTCGAATCGTCGTTTCTTTCGGCGCTGCTTCTGTAAGACAAATTATTTCTTTTCATGGAATTTAATTAGATTTGTTCGGAAACAAAATGTAATTTGGCGAAAAAAGCGCGAAGACCTAACGGCGAAATTGCATAACACTCGAGCAAAGTACGCAGCGCGTTTGCCTTTGTCTTTTGCATATGAAAAGAAGCACGGCTACATCGCCTAACGGAAATTGAGCACTTCCTTTTTCTCATCTCTCCGCCAGACACGTGTGCAAAACTATACATGGTAATGAAAAGCTTCCTACACGAGTGTCTATGCCGCGTCGAAACATAAGCCACATCCATGTTTCACACCCAAGCTCGGCCTCCTTTCCCTTTGTCCAATTTATTATTCTCCAGGAAATTATGTCCCGTCCGAGCTCTCCCTCGCTGCCTCCAGCCAGCGAATTTTACATAAGGACCGCGTCCTCTGAGCTAATTCGTTACCGACAGCTCCTTCACCGAATTACCTGTCGTAACGCGACTCTTTCTTTCGCCTCCACTTTTTTATTCAGCCGCTTCAAACGCGGCTTGCTTGCTAACATGCATCGCCAGCGATCGCAATTGTTACTTCATTTCCAGACACAGTCACCTTAATTTTTTGTCCTTTTGCGTTTCATTTCATTTGAATAAGAGAAGTCTCTTTCACAAAAAGCTTAAGCCACTTTTCAATATCGTTAACAGCTTACGTCTTAAACTCATAATTCTGATTAACGAACGTTTCAGCCAAATTTTGAGCAATTTGCCACATCACACCTCTCAGTTATTGTACAAAAAAATCATTATTATTCAAAAATGCACTTTAAGGAAATAGTTATTTACTTTTATACTGAAGTTATATCGCGGCAGGGTGAAAAAATAATTAAAATTGCGTAAACATATGTAATTACATCAGTAAGGACTTTAAGAGAGTTTGCAGAAAGATTTTGCACATCGCATGATTTTAAAAAATACTTGTTCTTTCATTGATTAAAATCAATCAATGAATGTTTCATTATCTATTGAAACAATTTTAAATGCATGTATATTGTAAAATGATAATTCATTGATAGAAAAGTAATATCCATTATATCTGTATATATATTTACTTATAGTAATGTTATAAACATTTCATATAATATTATACAAACATCATGCATTAAGTGACTCATTTGTAATTCGGAAACAGTATTAACAATAACTTGTCGTGACACGTATGAAATCATTCCAATATTTCGATGACAGAACATTTAGTCGTAAAAAGAAAATGCAAGTTAAAACTGTTTATTAAAAAAAAATTAAAAGATATATATTATGTATTATTCACGTAAAAAAATCATTTGCTTAAAATAAAATTTATACATAACAAGGATAGTTATAAAAGATGCAATGTAGAAAATTCTACATTGCTAACGAGGGTTAACTTTAATACTAATGATATCATTAATAACTTTACAGTTTTGTAAGTAAATTGTTTATATTGTTACGGAAAAATAAAAACTGATTTGTTTATTTAACACCATTTTTAGTACCCAGTTTTTTGATAAAAACTCATAAAATTGTAGTTTTGCCATTTTTTATTTTTTATTAGATGTTTCGTTCGTCATTTAAAAAAAATTACCTGCCGTGTCATACTTGTACAAATAATTTTCTCGAAAATTGTAATCTTGAAATAACTTTTTAGAGACACGCCTTCCATGTTTTTTCGTTTCTAATCTACTTTGTCTAATCTATTTTGATTAGACCTATGTCCTTATTTAAAGCGTTTTGATTCTTTTGAAGAAAATATGATTAAAAAAGCTTCATTTATTCTAATTTACTAAATTTGTACTAATTTTTATTTTTATTAATCAATTTTATTTTTGTATTATTATTTCATATTCAATTCATAGTTATGGGAAGTATGGCATATAATATACCATCCAATGGTATAATATTATACTTATATAGTACATAACTACAATATATTAGTATTACTCATTTACCCAAAAACTTCGTAAGATCAGTAAAACGTACGATCTTCTACTAATTTATTTCTTCTTTATTTGTCCATAAATTTATTGTACTCTTTTTGTCTTTAAAGTGATATCAATTAATGATTTAGCTATTCACCTCATACCCGAATGTTTTCTATATTCTTGCTTTCTGTAAAAGTCAGTTTGCTTTTTACAAAGCCAATATTTCTTCAATCTCAGTTATAAAAACGTAAAATGAATCCATTAAATCTTAAAATTTGATATAATTCAGTTACTGTATGAGTTGTCACATATATATACATGAAACATGCAATAAAACACGGAAAGTCAACGAAAACAAAGTAGGCTAAAATCTTGGACACGTGGAAAATCTGCTAGAGAAGCCGTTAATTTTTCAATTAAGTCTCCGTGGATGGTCGCGCGAGCACTTTGCTCGTACACTCGTCATTCTCGATTTAGAGGGTAGTCCATCATGCGATCCTCGGCCGGTGTATTAAAAGTCGCAAATTTCATCGAGGAAGTCGTAGAGCGAACCATTACGCACGACGTGACGAGCGTGGACGAGGGACATAAATTTTGATAATTCCGAAATTGTGATGGAACGAAGAAAAATTTTGTCGCCGCGGCGGCGACGACGCTCGCTTGAAAAGTGGGAATAAATCGTGTTGCCTTTGTCAACGAACGAGCCCCCGCAGTGGCGCGACCCCGCGGGCGTACATAAAAACCGTGCCACCGGACTCGCTTTTGACTGGCTACGCGTGTGCATACATTTTTATCAATTATTAAGAACTCGGGCTTCTCTTTCGCTACCCTCCCCCCTCCCCTTGCTGCACTACTGGCATCCTTGCCTCGCGTTCTGTCTCGCCGTGCATGCAAAGCCGGCTATGCTATGTGTCACACGCATTAATAACGCCCGAGCTCCCACCTAACTCCACAACTCCCAACCTCAAACCTCCCCCACACGCGACCAAAAACCTCGTCGCTCCTATTCACTTCTTTCTCTCTGGCGTATGTGCGAAAACACGCGAGCAATAATAAAATATACGAAACAGCCGACCACACCTCACCGAAACCTATCCACTGGCTTACTTTTTCATTCTTTTGATTCCCACTTCATAATCAATTATTTGCGTCGCTGACTCCTTGTCTACTTTATACTCAAACTGCAATTCTAATTCTACTAACATTCAATTCAAATTTATTCGATCAAACATTTATGATCATTTTGACAAGTATTTCAGTTTAACTCTTTAGTGACAACATTAAGTCTTGATGTCAAACGCGGGTGGCATATTTTGAATTAAAAATCAATTTATATGTGTATGTAATGATAATTATTTTAAGAACAAACACTTTAATATTCAAAACTGATTTAATAACTTACTTAGTTGCAGTAGACTAAATAATTTAAGCAATAACACCATTATTTATTTTTAAAAAGAACTAAACCATAAAAAACAAACCATACTTGACAATATATATAATGGACATTTTTCGAAGCTTATTTTCATAATATATCAATTTAAAAATAAAAATAGTGCTTTTTTAGAAATTTCATATTTTTCCCCCAATATTTAATGTATATTCTAGATTATTCTATTTTACTTAGGAAGCAATTTTTAAATTGCTTCCTAACAAAAAAAGGCATCTTCATGAAAAATCATATCATAAATCGCTATGAAAATAATCCAGCGTTTGTAGCTTTATGTTGAGATAAACTTTTAAAATTAAAATGATTGTTCATAATACATCACATTCGTAGAGATTTTTTTCCAAATAAAATTTTCCTTTCAAACTATCATCAGAATTTTAGAATAATTATGAAATAATATGTTCACGATAAAAAGGTATGAGCTCGATACCGGCCACTCCGTCATCTCCGAGCCGGGTCTCAACATTTATTACCTCCGAGTGCGCATAAAATTAAGGTATCCAAGTATACCAAATGAAAGGGTTATAAAATTCAGCTAGCGACACGATCAAAGCTTAAATTGATATATTAATTAATACTCGAGTAACACTACTTCATTTGTTTTATTATTTTAGATATGAAATATCATTAATATGGAAAGTACGTTGAAAAGAAAATATATTTTTGTCCGTCGCAACAAATCGCCCAGGATAAAAATCATTTCACATTTCTTTAAATAAGTCATTAAAAAATTATTTAGAGTAGAAATCCTCTTTCTGTATATATAAGTGATATTAAATTATGTAATAGTTTTTATGTAATTGTATATGTTTGTAGTAACACATTAAATTATTTGTGTTTCTTAAAATTCGAAAATAAAAAAGAACTAGTAGAATCATTAAAATAATCTCCTTTGCCAAAACATAAATACAAATTTATAACTTTTATATAAATAATTGGTTTTATATTAATATAAAGTTAGTCATTACGAGTTTATCACTAAATAGTCAAATTCGATTTTCGAGTTATAAATCAATTTTACATCACGCCGAAGAATAAATCTTCAAGATTCATTTAAACACAATTAATAACATTATAATCCAATTATTTTCATTAGTCTGTTTTTATGTAAATATCTGCTTTGCTTTTTCTTAAATTACATTAGTAAAAGATGAAATTTAAGCTATATTAAATAACGAAAACTATGAGAAAAATATTTGTATGATTATCATGAATAAAATCGAAGCTAATTTATAACGAAAACAATATTGAAATCTCAAGTTAACCTAGTTTGCAGGTTACTCACAAAAATAGTTTCCATAAACAGAATCAAAACACAATTCTCAATAGAAACATTTAATAATAATTTTAGAATCATACAAATTCAGTGGATCATTTTATTCTTAAAAAATTGATATTTTTCTTCGATAATAATTTTTTTGTTAAAACATCTACATAATGACGTTGTAAAATGTAGTTCTGCATTTTCCGACATAATGAGATTTCTTTCAATTGCTGTGCAAAAGTGTGCAAACGAAACGTTTGAAACAACGTGGTTCTTAATTCGTAATCAATTTAGGTGCGCCGAAAAAGTAACGTAAAAAAGAAGGCGAAAGATCCGAAATGCAATTATTATAGCGCGGAGACTTGTCGCAATCTACCTAAGGTTGGTCTGCGCAGCAAGGACCTCGAGAATTATAATTGCCAGTATTTTATTTAAAATTCCACCGCTATTGCGATTATCTTGCGGTCAGGTTCGCATGCTTTTGTACATGCAAACATATGTGGAATTTAAATCGTTTTCTCTCATTAAGCTAATGCAACAATGTAAGGCAATGTGGAGAAACGAAATAAGACACGTGCACAGACATACCTCAATTATATAACATAATTCATTTTTATCATTATCTTATTCTGCTTTATACAAGTGATAGAAGTAATCTTATAACTGTTTCATTTTATGAATCACTGCGTGAAATGATAAATGAGATTATCCAATATTATATGAATTTATTTAGCACAATGTTGAATTCTAATTATGCATTGATATTCGAATTTCACTAGGAATATTTTACTAAGTTTGTTTTTACTAATTCTGTTTTTCAGAAGCCACAACTTGGACGCATTTTCATCACAAACATCAACAACTGAAATTCGAAAAGTTCGCTGGCATCCTGGATCCACCAATGACTCCCATTTAGTTGTCTTGACATCTGACAATATTTTTCAGTAAGAATTTTCAAAATGAGTTTTGAACATTTGATATAAAGTACAAAAAAAAACAAATTACGCATTTTTTCTATGTTGAAATTTCCTTTAAAGACAATTAATTCATTAGACTTCTGAAATTGATATTGATTTCTTTGACTTTTAAACAATTCCTTTATGATGTAGCATTTTTTCATTCATTATACTCATTATATTGCTTAAATTATTTTAATTTCTTATCAGATTATATGAATGTGAAATCGGAAGTTTTCCGAAACTGATAAGAACTTGGAAAGTCGGACCTAGCCCATCTCTATCTTCAACCAATATACCGAACTTTGCGGCGCTCGGAGATACTGCGGTCGACTTTGATTTTGCGACACCTACAGTTTCTACCAACTTTGAACGAGAAATCGATTTTGATGTAAGTAAAAAATTGTTTAATGTAAAAGATAATAGTGAAACTATTTTATATGTTTCAAAGTTAAGTGTATAATGAGTAATAAAAAACTGTACTAATGAACCAATTAAGCAAAATATATGTTGAACAATTTTTTTACTATTTTTCTTTTCAGTAAAAATATTTGTTTTTATATGCAATATATTAAATTTAGTATGTTTTGATAAAATATAAAAAATTTTATACAATAAAGAATTGATTTTTTCTGCTTTAATAAAAGCAGTGAATTAGGATATTGAATTCAAATTTTTTATTAAGTTTTTGGCATAAGAAAACTTGCATCTATCATGTAAATTTATGTTAAAAGTATGCTTTATTATTTATATGCTTTATAATATAAATGAAGTACAGTGTATAGTGTTAAAAAATATTCAATGAAATAATTGTATCATAAATTGACAATTATTTTCAACTTTACTTATTTATAACAAAATTTCAGAATTTCTTAGATGAGGAAGTAAAATTTCTCATCTATTTATTCAAATTCATTGCAATCTGCTTTTATAAATAATTTTGATATCATTTTTATTTGTTAAAATCTTTGTATTGATAAAATTCTTAAATTTTTTCAATATACATACCAATCATAATT
>JABFQD010006108.1:0-10094 GCA_022817045.1 Psix sp. ZL-2020
CGAATCCATTAAAAGCTTTGTTACACGTAAAAATTGTTGTTTTAAATAAAGGACCATGTAACCGTATTTAATGATTTCATTTGAAGGTAGTAAAAAATAAAGATAACGAGCTTCCACCCAGAAGCTGCTTCATAACCTTGCAAAAACAATTAAATAGATCTATATTATGAATGGAATCAGGCAGTGCAATTTTTTTATTCTGAGCTATGATTTGAACTTTAACTTTCAACGGGATGTCTCATAGATTATTATGCTGTAAAAAATTATATAATCAAATATGAATCACATAATACATAAGTCTTTCTTGATACATATTACATTATCATATTAGATATTATGGATATAGTTCATATAAATCTCATTTAAAAATATATATTATACTCAAAATATAATTAATAAACCTAATTATCTCTTTATTCCATGATCTGAAAAATACATTATTTGATAGATGGTAATATTAAATAAGTTATATTAAAATAAATGATTATGGTGCAAGTGATATCACATGCAATCAACACAATGTTTTAATTCAAAATTGTGAAATAAAAAATTATCGTGATTTTATGGGACATTTTATTATTTTCAATGTTTTATAATTATGAGAAATTACACGATGCATATTAGACACCTACAAAATGAAAATCCACATAATCTAACTAAATTCTTTTGAAATTAACATTATTTTTTAATTTTGAAGTATAATATGATTGTATTCACATAGATCCTATTTCTTGTTTAACATAATATCCATTACTATTAAAAAAAATTTTTTTTTAAACAGTGACAGTTAATAAAGTTTTACGTTACCACAAAACAAAATATAACACAAATAGCAAAATATAAAATAGAATATTTTACGTTTCTTTGTTAACGTTAAAAGTAGAAACTAAAATTTGTTCACACAATGAGTCATTAATAGTTTTGATTATATTTATTACATAAAAAACTAGTTTTTACAAGTACATGAATAGCAGGTCTTGTCACATGGTACAGGTATACGTTTACCAAGTATTATATTTGTTATGCTACTAAAAAACAACAGTTTTTACGTTACTGTTTTTTTGATAATGTTTCTTGATATATTTCTCAGACATCATATGAACAAATTGAAGCGCTCTTCAAATGATATGTTTTGTTAAATAAAACAACAATGGCTATATAGTTGAAACACAATCAATCAAGTCACCAAGATATATTTCTTACTAGGAAATTGATTCTTGATAACATTTATTGATATCTCTAAGGATACGTTTACTCAAGTAAACAGAATTTACAAAACGATATATTCTATTAAATGTAAAAACGTCAACTTAAAATGAGCAATTTTTATTTATTCCACGATGTTTTGTTTCTAATAATAAAATATCTATTGTTACTTATGATATTTAGTATCTATTATGATATTAAAATTCAGATGAAAACACTTGTCCTTTCTTTCCAAAAATGTTCTAAAATTTTATAATGAAAACACTTTGTATAGTGCAAATTTTCTCCAAATAAAGTAATCATGGATTGCCTAAGACCATTATTAAAAATAGTTACCAATTTCAAATGATACGCATGCTTTAGAATAAGAAAAGTTCTTAACACTACTTTCCAGTCCTGCGGTGTTTTCTCCACTTAAAACATGTGACATGTGAAGTCTAGTTTCATAGCACGTATTGGAAAAAATATACTACTACCTTTATTAAAAACAAAACGTGTTAATAGCCCTTCTGGCTACGAACATGCTTTTATATTTTGGAATGTAAAATTATTGTACACAGCTCGTGAGGAAACTAGTTTTTAGCTCGTAATCTAATATATACAATTCGCCAGAGTGAAAAAAGTATACTTTGATCATGAAGCAATAGCTAAATTGAAATTGAAAACTATTTCAGTAAATATTTCAATGAAAACCAAACTTTAAATAATTATAGTAAAATATATTGTTTCATACCTGCAGTATACTTTTTTCACTTGAATATACTACCACTTACTGTGGTAGGTATAAAAATAGTACATTATACAATGATCAAAAACGTGGTGCAGGTTGGCAGCCCTTCGGGCTGCTAACCTAAAGCTCGTTTCTGCAGAGTCGTGTAAGATAGTTTACATAATGAGAAAACGAAATATGTTGGTAGCCCTTCAGGCTAACAACATGTTTTGTTATTGAGTGATGTAAAAGTTATTAATCAATTGCTAAGGAAAAAATAGATCTGGTAGAAATTATTTCCTTATATTTTCGGAAAAACTAATTTGTTCTACTAATATCAACATTTCACTTCAGCATTCCTTTTGGTTAAAAAGGAAAAATCATATTGTGGCACTTGCTTTATTTGTGTTATTATCATTGACTCGAGTGAAATAGCCACATTTTTTTTTAATTTAAAACACCGGTAAGGATGATTTTAATAAAAAATAACATATTCAACTTTCTGATGATAAATATAAGACATAAATAAACAAAAAAGTTTATTTTTAAGTAGAAATATGTAGCAATCAAATAAAAAAAATGTTTTATAAATGAACAGTGGATTTATGCATTTTCCTTAATAAGAAAATTGTCAACAGTGCCACTCATCAAATGCGATCGTACATTCTGAATCATTTCAACTTGATGTGGAAGAAATAAGTTAATTTTAATTTTATATCAGAAAAAAAATAAAAAGTTAATTTTAATTTCATATGAGAAAAAACTTTTTTTTCTCATATGCACTCGAATTTCAGATTTATTCTCTTTAATGAAGAAATAATAGTACGTTAATCATCAAGGGAGGGTATAATCATTCCCTCCCGTGTTTCATATTTTACTTTTTGTAACAAGTGTACTATAAACCAATGGAAATCCAAGAAAAGAAGAAAAGGATATTTGTTAATAACACGGAAGTCCAAAGGAAATCAGATTTGTATTTTGTATTCAGAAAAAAAACTGGAAAACGTATATTTATTGATTATTTAATGTAATCAATAAAAAAAAATATATCAAACTTATAAACAAACTAAAAAGTAAACTACATTTAATTATGGAACCTCCTGGACGTGTTATATTCCACAGTATACTAGGAATCTCTTCTCATGACAAAAGCTGTATTTTTATTTGGATCCGTGAAAAAATACTATATGAAACACAAGAATAAATAGTAGTATGCTTTTCAGAAAGAATTGGTTTGGCAGCCTTTGGTCACATCTAGGATGCCACTTCTCCTCGGGGAGTGGCATTATTTTATCACCTTAACTACATTAAGTAATAAAGAAGAACATGATTTTATATAAAACATAATTTTGCCATAATTTGTGATCTAATCATTAAAATATGTGCAATACATATCATGTATTATAAAAACTTTTCATAATTATTATACTATTATATTTCAATTTATTATAGAAATTTATAAAGCGTATTAAATTTAAACTAAACTAAACTATTCTCTCCAAAATTATATTAAGAAAGAATAAATGAGCCTTAGAAAAAAACTATAGTGTATAAAACTTGTTTGTATAAATTTAGTTATACTAAAAATATTTAGATCGTTAACTACTGTTATAAGGAATATCATAAAATAAAGGAAACTGGCAAACCAGTAACATTGTGTCAACGATTGTTATAATTTTATTTATAATTTGCTTTTCGTGATTTATTATTTATGTCATAAATTTGATAACGAATTTAAATTTCAATATATGAATGGTAAAATTTATTAAATAAAAATATGCTTATATTAAAACAATAGAGAGTTGTATGGAGAGGAAGTCTACTAATATTATTGAAATATTTACAACCAGAATGAAATTTATATACAAAGAAAGGAAACTCGAAAATGAGTCTGCATCGAAATGGGTAGCTTTGGCATCAAAACATAACACTTAAAAGCTTCTTCAATTTAACACTTAAATTTAAATTTTAATGGGAAAGCAAATTTCAATTTGCCCAGCGTTTTCGCAACTGCATTAAAAATGTTAGAAATAAATCATTTGACTGCATTTAACAGAGATATATTTTTTTGAAATAAAATTTCGAAAATAAAAGTTCGTAAACATTCAAATATTCATTATTGAATTAAAAACTTATACTTCCCAATAAATAAATATTTTCAAATGTGATTGTCCAATTTTTGATAAATTTGACAATATATTGTTATAATAGATATATCAATCAAAGGACCATATGCATTATGAAATAAATTCCTGTTCTTAACAGCTCAAATTTACAGTGTATATTCATTAAAAATATTCACGTGGCAACAGGAAATTGTGTAAAAATTTACTACAAAAAATATAACCAGCATGCAGCAATATTTTTGTTGACAATTCTTCATATTTTCATTAGCCGTGTTAATTAATTTTTTTAATCAATAATTCTAAAAATCTACTTTTATAAATTTGTACACTGTTATATTATTTGTTAATTTTATCACGTAAAACTTGAAGAATACACGTATGAATACGTATGAATTCATCATATAAATTGTCTATTTTTGTATATAGTTTGTTTAAAATTGTCTAATGGATGTACTATACTGGTTTTATTTATTAAAGTATTGATTTTTCATATAAAAGAGTAAATTTAAAAATCTAATCCTAATTCTACGTATATCCTTCCTTTCAGATAGAGATACATAAGACTTTTTTTTATAAAAATGCGTTACCATGTGTCTAGCTGAAATGTTGAATTAAATTTTAGCTGAAAATAAATATTAGTGGATAAGAACAAATCAGCGTTAGGTAGAACAAATTAATTGTATCCAAATGAATCAATGACATTAACGGCCACATTAAATTTACTATTAATCATTCAAATGACAATTAATTTATGTAAATGCTGTCTCGCTGTTATAAAATGATTACATGTTTTGCTTCTATCAAGTTTTCATGAAAATATACATTTATGATGTATAAAGCGAAATATGTCATTATTCTGTCGGTATTAAATTTAACCATAAACTTACAGAAAATTGATTGTTTATGTAAAAATTTGATTGATAACTTTATTAAAGAACAATGATTGACGGATAAGTCAGTTTTTCTTTATTGCAGCATAACAATTATTTTGCTTAATTATAAACGTAATTTACTTTATGTAATCAAGTGCTAATTAAAGTCTTATTTTACTACCCTATAATATACGTCATCCTTGATATCGACTTGCGAAACAGATACCAATTTGTTGAACTCGAGCTCTCTGTTTAAGCGATGACCATTTTCATTGTTAAAAAAGTATTATTAAGTCATCATATATGGTAAAAAAAACAATTCAACATGATTTTAATTTTGAATTATTCTTAAATTAATAGCGATTTCAAAATCTTATTCGAATGATACGAGTTTTATTCAGTTGATGTTCATAAAACATTCAAGCGGCAAAGTCGGACCCATGTTTTGGTGGCTTTTCGAAAATGTTCACTCATTGTTGTGCAAATTCGCTGTTTCGTTGTAATAGCTTTATAACTTTGACATCGCAAGTACAAAAATAGTTAAGTATCATAAATATTCACAGAGCCTTTATTATGTTTGCCCGATGATTTTGTTATATACTAAAGCGCGTATTGCCAATATTGATTCTATAATATCTATTTCAAACAACTTACAGACACAGATAGCATCATCTGTTACACAAACATGTCTCGACTCGCCAGTGTTTATTCAAAAGAGATAAAGTAGTTATTATTCGAGCTTCATAGATTTTTTCAAATTAAATTCGATAAATCTCGTTTCTCTCAGATTATTTTCAACTCGAGTGTCTCTTTACCTACTTTACATATTTTATGTCAGTCAAATAAATAAACTTCAGTCGAATTAAACCGAGACAAAATATCGAAAGTATTATCAGCAATTTTGCATACAATTTAAAGTAACGATTCGAACGAATATTCTTGTATCGATATCGTTCGTTCTTTTTTGGAAATATATCTTCAAGCAAGCAATACCATGACGGCAACGAAACAAAAGAAACGAAAGAAGTATATAATATATTTCCTGCCGTTTATGTGAATGATAAAAAATATATGGCTGAGCTAGAATACTCTTCAGAGACACTGTTATGGTGTAAATATCAGCAGGATCAATAGTTTTCAATTTGTACAATTCGTTAAATTTTTATTTGATTGTCTCGGTTTCATTTCTAGCTCAAACTGTTTATATATATTTTATTCAAAACACATAATAAACAAGATCAGTTCAAAGGCAACGGCGATTAGAGTATATAATCGTAGCTGAAAAATTTACTGGAGTTTTCCAGTTAAATACATTTTAATCAAATTTTACCTTAAAGGTAAGATTTTTAAACGATAATAATTTAGTTCCGCGAAATAAAACTAAACCTGAGTAACATCAGATTTACATGTCGGATGGGGCAGCATACAAGACAATTCATTTCTTGTTGAGGTGGGTGTATGAAATTAATATATACGAGTGTTAAACAACGCGTTAAACGTCACCGGCACGTTCAATTCGAACAGCAATGCCACACCTCCGGTGCATCCCTTAGAAATTCTACTCATTATTTTAGCGTAACTCGCGTAAATAAAAAATATATATCATGTTTCTCTGCATAAGAAGCTTTGTATTATGCGAGATCATAGTTCATCTTGACGGTTTTGTTTAATTTTGTTTTTAATTAAAAAATGCACTTGTTACTTTGAAAGTGCATATCAATAAAATTTCTCTATTGAAACAGACCTAGCTTGCACACTTACAATTCACTTAACGGTGAAAAAGAATTTATCCACTCAATCGAACACATTATTCATTAGAATCTGCGAGGATTCTTCGTTTTGTCCGCGAAGCTATGAAGAAATTTGTCCGAAGGGAAATGAAATATTTTGTGCTTGGAATCACTCACATTTCATCGTGTAACGCAGTAATTGGCTCAGCAAAAACTTTTGGAATGGTAGTACCAATGATAGGTATTTTTATACTGTGTTTTATATCGTAGGGAATTGATAATAATTTCTTTTCATCATACTTTTTGGCTAAGAATTTATCGTTGTTTGAAATGCTTTTATGCTTATCCGAGTAAAGGATTTGTCTTTCGCAAGTATTATCAAAATTTACATACGAGATTTATAGACTTGGAAATAAAACAAATTGCAAAAAAGCGAAGTAACTCAATTGTTTACCGGAGAGACAAAGTTAGCTTTGCAGAAGTATGATTTGTTATGACGAATTTTTTACAAGATCAAATACTGTTTGCGAACTAAATTCAGTTATTGTTATTGTTAATACGATAAATTTTAAGGATCTAGTACATATTTTTTATTCAATATTACTAATAGATTATTGAAACAAGACAGTCAATGATGAATCAAACATTTAATTTTTATTGAACGATTTAAGCTATAGCACAAAATAGAATAAGTGGTAATATTATATTTAAACAGAACATGATTCTTTTATTTAAGAAAATCTATAAGAAAAAGATTTGTTGCGTATTAAAGAAGAAGAAATACAAGTTTTATAAGTATTAATAAAAATGAAAAAAAAACATATTCCAATTTAACTTATTGATATAGATTGAAATATTCATTCAATTAGAGAATAGATTTTTGAAGTTGCATATGCACGATTTGCACAGCGAATTCGAATACGGTCACACTTTTTTGAGGGAAGGTATGATCATTAATTATTCAGTCTATTATTTCCAGTTGATTATGCACAACTGTGCATACTAACACTTTTCGATTACGGCTCTATACGTGCTCTGGTTGAGAAGTTTTCAGCTTTTGACGAGAAATGACATCATAAATACAATAAATTACACACTGCAACGGTGGTGCGATTTTTAATAAATCATCATCCATCATAAATATTAAAAAATCATAATAAGTTGGATGTAAACTGTATTATAAATTAGTTTTTGATAATGACTACATCGAAATCTGCGTATTCATAAAGACGAGAAATTGACTTGTCATAATGAAACTGTTTTTTACTCACATTACGGAATTCATTTTTAGATGGTTTTCATAAAACAATTAATTTCCAATGTTTTTTAAAATTGTAGTTTCGCTTTCTTGTTTTCATTACTTCTAGTTTTGCGCGACTAAATATTTGTTATCGGGCATAAATTTATCTATGCATATACTAAATTTGTTGTTTAACCAAACGAGTAGATTTATTCACTCATGATTATTTACATGCGCCAAATTCGCACACTTAATTTGAGTTGATATAGGTAATCAAACGAACATGGGCACGTATTGGAACGGTAATATATCCGACACCTGCTCGGCTGCGCCGTCCGACCGAAAACGCTAATATTATGACATCAACTCAATAACAGTGTGTAGTTGCTCGGTGAAAAAGGTACGATTTGGCGTCACAGCTAAATTAAATTGAACATTTTCATTTCGTGAAATTCACGCAAATAGTTTCTATTTCTACTCAATTCTAAACTATCGCATGTTCAATTTCTGCAATGATTAACATTTTTTCAACTGGAAAGTTTCAGTCGCACGTATTAGAAATAAAAAAAAAATTCTCATAATGAATTTTCATCATGAGATAACAAAATTAAAAAAACTAGATAGTGAAATCCATTTTTTTCATTTAATAGCCTTTTCCAATAAAGCACAAAACAATAAAATATAAAAAATATCTACTTTCGATAGTAGAAATATGTTAAATAGTAAAAATTCATAAATCAATTGAAATTGTTTTTTCAATACACGAAATAATAAAGTGTATTAAATAATCTATCAGAAGAGAAAATAAGACACAGTCTACTAGGCGGAATTTCAACGCTAAATTAAAGTATTTAGCTGTTATATTTTAATATAGTTAGGTTTAACGTCAATATTTCGATATCAATTAAAAAACACCAATTAAAAAAATTCATAAATCATGTTCCGATTATTTTCTTATATTAATATAAATTGTAAATTTCAAATCATAAAATAAAACAGTGCTTAATTTTTGGGATGCTTTGTAGTGTGCGGTAATATGAGGAACAACATGGACTCTGGGCACATTCGTCTGGATAAAAGACTAGCCGGGACGTTTGGAAACTACAGCTGCGACTCGCCCTGGGCATTGATTGAATCGGCAGCTTCCGCTATGAGAGCAAGACATTCTCATGGCAATCATGGTGATGGAATTGAATTTGTTTTGTGGACAGGGTAAGTGTAAATGATTCGTCTGAGACACGTGAAGAATACAAATGTTTCAGGCGTATATATAAAGGATTGCATTACACCGTCAGGGACATAAATAAATATCGAATCTAATATACATTTGAGGTGCAACAAAAATAATATTTTTCGTGAATTCAGCGATAAAAAGCACTTGCAAGCAACATGGTATCTTGATACTTAATTTTAAGTAATTTTTGTTTTAATTATGTTATGTATGTTTTCCTACGATTAATTTACTATTTATGATTTGATCATGTTCACGTTCACAAGGTTCTACGATTATGCTGGGAATTAGTTGCTATGTGTGTGCACATAGAATATCACATGTGATAATTTGTAGGTAATAACCTACACTTTCTATGATCATGTTAGTTATAATTGCAGAAGCTTCGAGTAATTCAATTTAATATAGCTTTCCAAATTATATTTTTTGTACATTATTGCTGTTAACACAATAAGAAACTCATTCATGTATATACTTAAATAAATTTTTGCTATGGTAAAGACAAATATTAATCAAAGCTATCTTAGTAGAGTACTCATTATATAGTCAGACATATTTCAATGCGTAGTATAAATATATTTTTTTTATATATGACATGAATTCTTGATAGTACACTCATAATATTATTTTTTTAAAATTCAACTCCACTATATTTCTGTATAAATTATAGCAGAAATATTAAGTGATGGCTAAAAATGTGCAACATTCAGTGTAATTTACTCACGCAAATACTTTGATGTGATTGTAATAAAAAATAAATGATAGCTCTGTATTAGTTTTGAAATTTTGACAAATTAAAAATCATCAATTTAAATACAAATATGTGATCATTTAGATATGATTGATAAGGTATAAAATCTACATAATAAAACGTTATTACAGTGAAAGAAAACTTGATTAAAATTTAATTAGTAATAAAATTCTTATTCATTATTTTCTATTTTTGGAAAAATATGTTTAAACCAATTAAAATTTATGTT
>JABFQD010006109.1:0-10092 GCA_022817045.1 Psix sp. ZL-2020
CTGGAGGGTCGAGTTAGGTCAGGAAAAAAAACATTAATTTAACATCCGATTCAAGTCATTAAAGTTGATAGATGACGCTGCAATCGTAAACTAACAAGAACACTAGAAGTAATCAGAAAAAAGGATTGTCTTGCCAAATAGACATTGCGCCAACAAATTACGAGTATACATATTCCTATAATAAATGTCTAAGTAGAAACAGCTTTGTTCATAGTTTACAACACCTGTTATACTAGGGTATTCAGAAACTTCTTTAAGCACTCATATGAGCATAGCTGTCGCGTAGTTCAGCTTCGGTAGTAGCACTCAGATCTTACTTATCCATACCACTTGCATTCGTGACTTGGGTTAGCTATCTCAATTGCACTCATCCGTATAATAGCCGATTGGTAACAATAGCGTCACTTTTGAAATTCAAATATGCAGTATCTTTTGTTGCAGTCAAAGAAATTTGAAACAAGTGCTACCTAAAAAGCATTTCGCAGTCAAGTTAAGTCACTTTAAAGGTAAGATGACAACAATTTATAAAAAAACAATTGATTTTTCGATTCTTCTTCTAATATAAATATTGTGTTGCTTAATAACTATTGCATGAGTTAAATATTTTTGTTAAAACTGTTTTTTGAGAAATTAACTACTATGAACTAGATGAATTATAATTATAGTTATTAAAATAAGCTAAAACGAACGTAATAAGTTGCACTATATACGAGAACATTAGACATTGGCCAAATTATTGGTTAAAAATTAAAATATGAATAGTTAATGTTTTTCATTCTTTGCAGATTTTTGGGTCGTTAAATCTTTCTTATGTGTGATCAGAGAATGTTTATTTATCAACATATTCACTTTTTTATTGTAATAAATCTATTTCTAAATCATTTGTTTTTTACCACGCTTCAAAATGAATCAACAATGCTATATATTCTCGGAATGTTTTTTTCGTCTTTTTTTTAGTCGAGCACTACGGTTATAAAAATTTGTCAATAAATATTTGAACAACTTTTCTTCAATACATTTGGTAAATGGAAAAATTATTTAAACTAGTGTCCAGATTTTTAGAGATGTATTGTGGCACTTGTGGTGCCGTCGCGATTCTCGCCTCTTTGACATGCTCGACGTCCTTCAGGTTCCCGAAGTAATACAGGCCGTGTCCTGGAGTACGCTTTGCTGTCAGCACCACGTTCTCGCTCCCGTCGACAATGTCCACTCACGAGGATTGTAAAACGACGGTATGCTCGCTGTCAGTAAAGGGCCGGTCGAAATTCGACCATCCAACCCTTGTCAATTGGTTTCGCCAGGAGCTACTAATGTTACATCCTCCGTTACATTCTTGTTGAGTGCCTTGTATTTTACTCCTGTGGAGTTCATTTTGGCAGTCGCAAGAGATGCCGGTGCTGTATAGCCTCACCCGCGCGCGTCACTTTAACTATCACTCAATTTCCGAAATATATCATATTTCTTGACGATGCGCCTGGACCTATAACATGTTGATAGTAGTTGGAAGGTTAATGCGTAATGAAAAAGAAACATATTTATTGCTTCCGGTGCTGTAATAAAATCTTCCTTGTTTTTAAAGAAAGCTAAATTTAGTTTTTGGTGTAATAATAATTGTAAGGATTTAATTTAAAAAAAAGTAACAAAAGTTGAAATTCTTACAGCAAATCCATTTCTTGATAATATAACTGTTTACCATAATTTTTTTGAGATTGTTAATAAGATATTAAATAAAATTTAAAAATTCAGTATTTGAAAAAAATATGAAATATTTTAGTGTTGACTCCAATATCGAAGAAGTCTCTTTGATAGCGTCAAAATGAAAACAGAAATTTCTAAAATTTATATTAAATCTAATGTTTTTTTCATTAAATAAAAATTACGAAAAATCTAATAAAATGGCTTTTCCTGATGCTTCTCCTCCTTATGAAGAGTTTGTCACTGGCAGCTTTGTCGGCCAAGCCCTTTTGGCACGGAACGATTAACTTTTGGTCTACCAAATGTAGTTTCATGACCGTCACCGATATCACCAGAAAGGTTTGATACCAGGTGTTAATGTTTGGGATAGATTTACCGTTCCACGTGAACAACAATTGACCACCAACATAACGCAACTAACTATAAAAAGTTCAAGTGTGGATTTCGTTGAAATAACATTACAATCAATTATTTCCTTCTTTTTTAAAATTAATATTTATTTATCATAACAAGGGCAATATAATTATCGGACTCCAAAGCAGTGCAACTGCCGGGAATCATGACCAAACTAAATTGTAACATTACTGAACAGGTAATGTTTATATATATACAATCGGTTATACAATTATAACCGAATACATCCCCAATTAAATAACGTTGGGGCAATAATGCTCCAAAAAAATGCTACATACGGCCACGATCGCCAAAATTAACAAATGATAGGCAAAAACTCAAATTTTAGCGGCCACGTGGCCCAATGAGTTTCACACAGACAAGAATTTGGTGCAACAGAAACTCCAGACTATGGTTTCGTGCTAACGGTTTATATCGTGGTGCAGCACAACTAAAACTCCATATTATTAGATATCAATCCAATCGAATTCAGATGGCGATCCCCTCCACGCTCTCGTTTCTTCGCTCGTTCGGTCATTCGGACGATTAGTTCGGCCGGTAGATTCGCTGCGTAAAATACCGCTGGTCAAACTCCAACGCTGCCAAGTGTGATGTCCAGCAGGAACTCGGGCTCGCTGTGTGGCAGGTCAAAACCTGTACTACCCATCCCTCAAGATAAGGTGGTGACGCCCTGGACTAAAATACCGGAGGTGCCGAACGTGCTCACGACATAAGATCTCTTCATGCTCAATTTGGGAAATTATGTGATAACCATACGGGCGATATATTTTTACATGTTATTGGTGCATTTGAGGATGTTAATCCCTTTTTATTAAAAAATTACTTAATATATTGAAACGTCTATTAGAATTAATTAAAATTATTTTAACTTCGATAAATTTGGATATATTTATAAATATTCCTGTGGTGAATACATTGAAAACGGATTAGCAATTTAGGATGTTCCGCGGAGTTCAAATTTAAGCCCTCTTTTATTCAATATTTATACATCATAAATCGGAAATTATTCGATTGTACAGGATGATGTTAAGACAATTATTTATTCTAATAAAATTGCTATGTATTATTTATCTGATAACATTTTTGATATTTTTTATACCTTTAATTTAGTGATTTTCTGCCCAGTATAATTTTCAAATAAATAAATGATTCGCAAGGTTTTGGCGTAAATTAATTTAATAAATATTTTCGGATATTATCGCTGCCGATAATACAGAACTTTTAGTTGATAACATTGATTCGATTAATTTAAATAAATAAATAAATAATCATTAGTTTATTGAGAAACAGATTCAGTTCTCATATCAATTCTATGAAATGTAAATCAGCTGACGCGCTAATAAGAACTACTCGTCCGAAATGTATTTTTATTACTTAAAATCAGTCGACGTACAGTTAAGCTTAAATATACCGATCTACACTGAAATTTAATTTTTTATTTTAATTTAATTATAATTTCAATTTCAATTTCAGTAACGGTTACAATTAGTAACCACGAAAAAAACGGACAAACAGTTAATGATCAACTTGATCAATTAATCAGATGACAATCAATAAAACTGGTGTATTTTGAAGTCTAATCATGATGATGGTTTGTTTTCTTTCTCTCTCTCTTCTTGCCTGCTAATTCGCTTTACTTTCATTACTGGTTAAGCTGAACTCTACTACATCTACCTATTATATGTTTTCTGAAGGCAGTGTACGGAGTTTATTTTTTCGTAACTCTTTAGCCATTGAAAAAGTAGAACTTCACATTTCGAACTGTCATTGAGACCGTTGGGTCGGTCATGAGTCAACAGTTCGGTCTGAAGTGCCAAAGTAGTAACATCTCAAGCGCTATAGACACTTCTTATCTAACTTAACATATTATCCTACTTTACAATTGTTTGTAACCTCGACTTCCAACCAGAGTGTTTTCTTCTGAGCAGTTTAACTAAGCAGACAAAACAAATAAATAACAGGCTCCCCAAGTGGAAACAAACGAAAACATTGGGTCTAAGAGTTCTTTGTTTCCTGCTTTACCAAAAAACATAAATCCGATCCCTTTATTCAACGCGATGTTCATGGAACACATTGCAATCATGATTACTCAAACTCTTTCTCAAATAAAATAAAATCCCCACCACAAAACATCTTTTTAATTCCACTTTCAATCGACAATCCTATAAATCAATCAAAAAATACAAACATTCACAGTCTTGAAAAATCCGTTAAAACAATCACCCAAAGTAAATGATAAATCAACAGTACTTAACTCCTTTTATTCATCTTAAATATGCAAACAGCTCAGTATTTTTAATTCTCAATTGCCCAACACCTTACAAAATATAAATAAAAATAACGCTAAGGATTTCTCATTATCAAAATATATCTCAATAATTAAAAAATTCTGTATTGAAATACAATGGTCCAAATTCTTTCAATCACTACAATCGGACAATCTTCATTCGATGACCGGAAACTTCAATGCCCACTCATTTTCTTGAGGTTCCTACCAGAACTTCCCAATATGAGAATTTTTATTAGATAGTATACTACACATGGATCGGTTAATTTTGAATAAATCACGGTTAACACACTTCTCTGAAAATTTAAATAAACGTTCTGTTATTGATCTCGCCTTAACCTTATCAAATCTCTTTCCATGTTGTTTGGTCACCTTTAGACTGTTAACTTGGTTCCGAACACCTTTCTATTCAGATAACTATTTAAATTTTCTGCCTTTTTAACTTTATGAAAGCCTGTCTTGTATGCTCTCTTCACTATTGGGAGTTCATTGCTCTTTTTTTTATTAACTAATTGAAATTTTAAGTAGAATTTTACGAATTAAATTACTATTTTGTATCTATCAATGTCACTACCTAACTACTGTCTTATCTATCTTTCTTTGCTGAGAGGGAGACTTGAGATCATCTTCGAGATTATGGAAACAGGAGAATCTTAATATCTTGATTTTATTACAACCTCCGAAAATCTTTAGTTATGAATGATGCTAGCAACTGCCCGGTCTGCAAGGTCACCTTCACCTGATACTCAAAGGAGACCAAATGTAAAATCTGCAACACTAGGATTCATTCTTTCTGTGCTATAGAGGAACCGAAGATAGACACTGGCGGTTTCGCTTTTTGCTGTGGACGTTTACCGAGAAATAAAACACTGGAACCTGTCACTGCTATCCACACCGGCTCATCTAGGACATCTATATTGTCTCGATCACAAGCAATAACTCCTCCCCCGTCATCCTTTACCTCGTTCATTGACCCCTCTGTAAGCATCTTATGATTACACCTGATCTTGGACATCTTGATTCCGAATCTCTCTCGGTTTCTTTTGACACCTTTTATGAAAGAATGCGTTCAATTTTTTCTGAGATGCTAGACGCCTCAGTCCAGAAAATTGAAAATCGACTTGATGACTTCCATGGACGCCTGGTCACTCTTGAGGACAGAGTCTCCTGTATTAAGACTTTACCACTTCCTTCCTGGAATGTGAACGCTAAACAACAACTTTTGAGCAAGACTGATAATCGGCGTCATAACGCTCGTAAGTTAATTGTTTGTAACTTTCCGAATGATTCCACCGACATCTTAGAAAACAATAAGCTTTTTCAGAAGTTTATGACTGACTCACCGGCAGTGATCTCAGCTTTCCGTTTCGGCAAACCCATCAATGATAGATCTCGGCCGTTTAAGATTTTCACCAACTATGAAAATGCTATTTCTGTCTTTAAAAAGAGAAGCAAGTTTTCTGACGCTAACATCATCGTTAAAAAGGACCTTATTCTGGATCAACGGAACTTTTTGAATACTTTAAGAGATAAATTGAACACCCGGCTGGCAAATGAAGAACAAAATCTCACTAGTAGATATGTCTCAAATGTCCCGCAAATTGTCTCGGACTCAAAAAATGATCAACGCTGAGATCCACGCTCTCTCAACAACACGATCTCAAGTTATTCTATCAGAATGTTCGGGAACTCAGGACAAAGCTAAATCTTCTCCACCTCTTTGGCGCACTTAATGACTTTGATGTCATCATATTAGTTAAGACATGGCTGCTTGGCCTACATCTCATCCTCCCTCAGATCTTGCGGCTCTATCGATGGAATGTCGTACTGTATGAGCAACCTTTATTTTATGTGCAACGTACATACCCCCAGTTTCTTCTTGTGCGACATTTGAAACTCTCGTTACGTGGCTGCATCAGATAACTGAGCAACATCCTACTACGAATCTTGTTTTAGCCAGTAACTTCAACCTCCCGCGAATATCTTGGACCGCTACTAATAGCTCCACATACTCTTCGCCTTATTCTGCCGCGTTAAACCACTCTATTCAAGCTTCTACCACACCATCAACTATCTTAACTTACATCAACATAATAACATACATAAACTTGATGAAAACTATCTTGATCTCATTTTTTGCAATACTGATCATCTTTAGGTCACCCTAGAAATTAACAACTTTTTGTCAATTGATTATTATCACCCGCCCCTAAACTTTTCTATCCCTCTAAATGACTCCCTACCAACCTAACCCCGTTTCAAATTTTTGAAGGATTTTACATCAGCTGACTATCAGCATATCGATTCTGCTCTCAGTCCTATTGATTTGAATGCTTTTAATCACGTGACCATTGACTCTACTACGGATTTATTTATGAATTTTATTTAACTAGTTATTGGCACTTATATGCCTACAAAACAGAATAATAATTGACCTTTTACTAACGTTGTTTGATTCGAAATTGAAAAAACTCATATCTGAAAAGGAAAAAGCTCATGCCGATTTCAAGCAGTTGCGATCCAGAACAAATATTCAATTTTTTCCTCCGTTCGAAGGCATGTCAAAATATATTCTAAATACCTATTCAATAAATTACATCCACAAATTTGTATCTCATATTTCACAAAACCCTAAATCGTTTTTTGGATATATTAATAACTAGACAACCTGTCGCTTTATTCTTGATTCAATGTACTTGATTCAATGGACAACTCCCGCGCCTCAAACTCTTAATCAATGTTTCACTTATTTGCTCAATTTTTCAAATCAGTTTTTGTCAAACACACTTAACAATGAAACAATTGACCGTTGTTTTATTGTTGTTCACCTTCCTTGAAAACCTCCGCTGGTTCTGAAATTGATGGTATACCGAATCTTTTTCTACTAAATGCTACGTAGAAGAATTTCTAAACCTTCATTCATTTTATTTGACAAGTCAATCAAATCTGGAAGCTTTTCTTCTCCATGGAAGGTTTTCTAGTCAAACTCATTTTTAAATCTGACAATAAACATGAAATCAGAAATCACAGTGCGATTGCCTTATTAAATTCAATACCAAAAAATAAATTAAATACTTAAATTCAAATACTTAAATTAACTTAAATTTAATACTTTAAAAAAACTAAACGCCTACAAACTATTTTCGAACCAGTCTTCTCGGAAGAATACACCGCTACATCTGAAGTTCCCTAAGGATCGCATCTTGGACCTCCCTTATTTAACATTTTTATTAATGTTCTCCCTAGTACTTTATCTTATTGTAATATTTTACTCTGTGCCGATGATACCAAACTCTATCACTCTGTCCGTTCCATGGATGACTACATGCGGATTCAACAAGATCTTGATTCTTTCAATCTTCGTTGTTTTGACAACTTGTAAATATAAGTTGGGGTAACTTGAGGGTAACTTGTAAATTTTAAATCGAACAAATTTCAAATTGATACAACATCGTTAATAATATTCAAAAGAGAATGAAACAAGGCTAAAAGGATAACTCTTCCAAGATCTTCTTGCTCAAACATTCCAAAATAAAAAACAAAAAAAAGTTTTTGAAAATTTGGGTGAGTCTCCTTGCCTCTTCCCAACGGGGTGCTTGTTTTAGGTGAGTCCCCTTGTCTTTCGTCGTCAAAATGCTTGATTTGAATAATCATTTCAATAAGTGCTCAAAAACTTAGCCAGCCACTTCGGTGCATTTATTTATCCGTATTGTAAAATATTAAACACAACAACGAAATTTTACGGGATGAACCTCATAACATGCACCGATAATTAGTTCAATAATGTCCTCGCGTGTTGCTGGCTGTTGATCATAAATTTCACCCTTCAAGTGACCCCACAAATGAAAATTAGGCAAGGTAAGATCGGATGATGTGGCAAGGTGAGCTATTATACCACCTCTTCCAATCCACCAACGAGAGTACACGCAATCTAATACTTCTCATGCTTCTTGATAATAATGAGCTAGACAACCATCATGTTGAAACCACATTGTTTGTTGGACATTAAGGGGAAGATCTGTGAGCAATACTACAAATTCGTTCTCTAAGAAGTTCCAATATTTTTTACCATTCAAATTGCCGTCGATAAAATACGGGCAAAAGTTTGTCGCCAATTATGCCACACCAAACATTCACATTCCAAGAGCGCTGATTTTCAATTTGACGTAACCAATGTGGTTTTTCAGTACTCCAATGATGCATGTTGTGTCGATTAATTGCACCGTGATTCGTCAAAGTTGACTCATTAGAGAACAATACTCTTGCAAAGAATTAAGGATCCCCTTGTATTTACAGAGGTGCCAACTGACAGAACGTTATTTAATTCTATAAATCATCGCCATGAATGCGATGGATGCAAGGAATCACACAACGGATGATATTAATTGGTGTTCAACTTTTTTCAAACAGTAGTAACTAATTTTCGCACCATAACTTATTTATCGAGTACTTATGTGAGAATTATGGGCAACTGCTGCTAGTACCGCAATTTCATTCCGTTCTCCAGCAACTGTTCTTCGGTGGTTCCTTTTTTGACTAAATACTTCCCTCTATAAAGAAATGATGAATAATGCGGTGAAATGAAAAAACGCCATCATGTTTTTTCACTTACTGGTGCAATTTCACCAGAATTGCGAAAAATTGTATTTTCTACGATTATAGCGCCATCTACTAGAAAACAAAAAAGTTTTAAACAAAATCTATGTATTTTTTGCGAGTAAACGAATCCGCTATAAAAAATAGGGATTCCAATATTACCATCCAATAGGCCCTTCTGAGATAAAAAAATTTGATTAGAAACATTTCTTGATACAGTTCTTAGTTTCCAAGATATTTAGTTGTCTCAAGATAATAAAATCACCCTGTATATGCTTGAAAAAGTTCAACATAAATTTTTAAGATTTTATATTTCTGAACGTGACTTGACCTTTTCTCGTTATAATCACAACTATTTCAAACTCTTCGATATTACAGATCTCCAGATATTGCAGATCTTGATACATTTGAGATGAGTAGATCATATTATGATTTGAATTTTTCACACGCTTTATTTAATAACCGAATTTTGTGTCTCATATTTTTAACTCTATTACTTTTAATTTACCTTCTTGTCCTACTCGAAACTCACTATTATTTGACACTTTCTTTTATAGAACTGATGACTGTTACCATCGACAGAAATATTCGATTTGCTAATTTTGCTCATATTAACCATGATATTCTATATTTGTTTCTGTCATCGTTCAGTCACTTTCTTCGTAACTATTTTGATTGATTATGTCGTATGTGACTAGTGTACATCTATTAGTCTATCTATTTAGTCTTTCTTTTCTTCGTTGTATTAATGTATTACTCATGATTTATTCGTCCTTTCTGTCGGTTATCATTCTTAAGTGCAATTTTATTTTATTTACCATTATTTCCATTACGTCTAACCTTTTCGATTTTTGTACTACCAACACTTCCACTCTACCACTCTACGTATTTATAGCACTCTACTTATAATTTATAACTAAAAGGGTTTATTACCCGTTTATATCTTCTAAATAAATGAATAAATATACTACTGAATTCTCAAACTTTCCTAAACACATCACACAGATTGAATCTCAAAAAGATAATTGGATCTCTTTCAAAAATTGTTCACAGAAAGAAACTTTAACGAAATCGGAATTTCATCACTAGCCCTCAATGAA